>CAUYQG010076706.1:0-10670 GCA_963574415.1 Tarsius wallacei | reverse complement strand
TGGGAGGCCGTGGTGAGAGAATTGCCTGAGCCCACAGGTTCGAGACCCGCCTGGGCAACTTGGCGAGACCTCATCTCTACAATAAATTAAAAGATGAACTGGGTGTGGCAGCGCACACCTGTACTTCCAGCTACTTGAAAGGCTGAAGCGGAAAGATGGCCAGAGCCCAGTCGATTGAGGCTGCGGTGGCCATGGGCCTGCCACTGCACTCCTGCGTGGGCAACCGTGAGACTCCGACTCAAAAAATGCAACAACGGTAATGAAAAAAACTCAGCAAGACACCACCACACATCGACACAAACACAGCTGTGAGATACGGTATACGCCAAGGTTATAAAACCATACTGAGTTGTTTATGTGGTACTACCGGTGTAAGTACATGGTGGCAAATTTATGAACTTGATGGTCAGACCTTGTATATGAAAGGAGTCGAGAAGGACAAACAAATTGGGACGATCCAGCTTCAGTTCAACGGTTTTCAGAATGAATAGAATCGAGAAGGGTCCGTATGGAAAATTCCTAGCCATTAATGAAAGACATGAACACTCGTGATAACGCTGAGCAAAAACCTATGCTGAGACGTAAGTTCTACCCATTTTTCACCAGCATTCTAAAATGCTGGGTGTGGGCATTTAACAGTCTGTAATCCCAGCGCTTTGGGAGGCCGAGGTGAGTGGATTATCTGTGCCCACGGGTTCGAGACCCGCCTGGGCAACTTGGCGAGACCTCATCTCTACAATAAAATAAGAAATTAGCCAGGCGTGGTAGCCATGCCTGTAGTTCCAGCTCCTTGGAAGGCTGAGGTGGAAAGATCGCCTGAACCCAGCAGGTCAAGGCTGTGGTGACTGTGAGCGTGCCACTGCACTCCAGGCTGGGTGACAGAGGGAGACTCCAACTCAAAAAAAAAAAGTCCAAGTTTAGGTGATGTCTTAAAATTTTCTCAAGGATTGACAGTAGTAGAGATCTACCTGGGGAAGGGGGGGGGGGCACACCTCATCAACAAGGGTAGCTGCACAGTGAATATTTGTATACCTAACCCTGAATTGTACCCCACAATTCTAAAATTAAAAAAATTTAAAAATATAAAAAAATTTTCTCAAGGTTTAGATTACTTCAAAAATATGAAAATAAACATTAAGAGCCGGTTATGGGAAAGGTGGTCTTGAGTTTTTGCTATATAAAAGTACAAGATATGTTTTTGTTTTATTGGGGTTGGATTTTTTTTTTAAATCGATTATTGAGGAACAGAGCCTGGTGTGGTGTATGTATCTGTAATCCCACCTGCTTGGGAAACTGAGGCAGGAGGGATGCTTGTGGCCGGGGTTTCAAGACCAGACTAGGTAACACAGCAAGACCTCATCTCTAAAATAATAGTTACAATAATAATAATAATAATAGAGTGACATGCATAAAGAAGAATGCCAGCAAAATAATACTTATAAAATGAGAAAAAGAAAAACAGGCTTAGGCTACGTGGCATCAACCACTTCTTTTTCCTAAATGCTTTTTTTGCAAATTCCTAGCTCCCACCACAGTTAAGCAGTCCAAAGAACAACTGTTCCATCTGGAAGCTTTGGTGCGTGTGCTTCACCCGTGTCAGTGGGCTCGTGAGTTTCCATCCCTGGATCTTCGATCTCAGACCAACTGTGGCATTTCCTCTCGAAAATTTTAGTCAGCCAGGATTAACATGAAATATTTTTCATATTACTATATCCGTCATGCTGGGAGCACTGTTCCTTTTAAATGCCCACTTAGAAGGGGGAACAGGGAATGTGCTTACAGAACGTTGTCAAATGTGGCTTAGAGGAAGCCTTCATCTACCCCCAAAGGATAGTCTGAGAGTCAAGAGGGCCGTACCAGATGTGAAATGCCAGGCCATTCAGTTTCTACATGCACTTTGCAAATCTCAGGCGCTGTAAACATTCCAGATTGTAGCTGTTAATCTTAGTATACATCTTCTAAAGAAAGAAGCTAGCGCCCTAGTTACCTTAACCTGGCTTCTACTCAGGCATCATTCAGTTTTTGCTTAAAATTCTTGGATCTCTTGTTTTCTTTGACGATTTTTGGTTTTGTTATTTCAGTTATGGTCCTCACACCCTTACCAACTTGTGTGTAAGTTTTTGGAATAAGACAATGTGAACTTATTTATCTGCAGAGATCATGGTAACCCAAACAATCTATAGTCCATGCAAAAACCTAAATAAAGAGAATTCAAAGCATACAACCACAGAAAACCATCTAACCACAAAGGAAGACAGCAAGAGAGGAACAAGCAAAATATATCCCAAACCAGAGAATAAGTTACAAAATGGTGGTAGTACATTCTTACCTGTCAGTAGTTACTTTGTAAATGAATTGAATTTTCCAATAAAGCCTGGGCTCGGTGGCTCAGCCTGTCATCCCAGCGTTTTGGGAGGCCAAGGCAAGTGGATTGCCTGAGCCCTCGTGTTCGAGACCAGCCTGGGCAACTTGGCAAGACCTTGACTCTACAATAAATAAAAAAAAATTAGCTGGGCATGGTAGTGCACAGCTGTAGTCCTGGCTACTTGGAAGGCTGAGCAGTAGGATCGCCAGAGCCCAGCAGGTTGACGCTGGGGTGGCCGTGAGCATGCCACTGCACTCCAGCCTGAAATGCCAACTCAAAAACAAAACAAAAAAAATTGTCCAATACAAAGACATATAGTGGCTGAATGGATTAAAAACAAAATCAAGCCCGGTGCAGTGAGTGGCTCATGGCTATAATTACAACACTTTGGGAGGCTGAGGTGGGAGGATTGCTTGGGCCCGGGAGCTCAAAACCAGTATAGGCAACATAGGGAGACGTTGTCTCTACAAAAAATTTTTAAAAATAAGCTGGATATGGAGGCACACGCCTGTAGTCCCAACTACTTGGCAGAGTGAGGCTGACGGATCGACTGAGCCGTGATCATGCCACTGCCTTCTAGCCTGGGCGACAGTGTGAGACTCTGGCTCAAAAAAATCCCAAAGCAGGCCGGGCTTGGTGGCTCAGCCTGTCATGCCAGCACTTTAGGAGGCCAAGGTGAGTGGATTGCCTGAGCCCGTGGGTTCGAGACCAGTCCGGTCAACTTGGCAAGACCTCGTCTCTACAATAAAACAAAAATTAGCTGGGCGTGGTAGTGTGCGCCTGTAGTTCCTTGGAAGGCTGAGGTGGATGGATTGCTGGAGCCCAGCAGATTGACACTGGGGTGGCTGTGAGTATGCATTCCAGCCTGGGTGACAGAGTGAGACTCCAACTCCAACTCAAAAAAAAAAAAACCAGACCAAAATGAAAACAAGAGCCAATGACATGTTGCCTACGAGAGACCCACCTCTCCTTTAAAGATACTCATCGACTGATGGCGAAGTGATGGGGAAAGATACTCTATGCAAATGGAAATCAAAAGAGAGTGGGGATAGCTATGCCATTGTTAGACAACATTGACTTTAAGTTAGAAACTAAAGAGACAAAGAAGGACATTATATAATATCAACTCAACAAGAGGACATAACAATTGTAAATGGACCGAACTCTGAAGCACCTAAATATATAAAGCAAGTATTAATAGAACTGAGGGGAGAGATAGCTAGCAGTAACAGGAGATTTCAATACCCCATTTTCTATGATGGACAGCTCTACCAGACAGAAAATAAGGAGACATGGACCTGAACTACACTTTATAACCTAACAGACTTATACAGAACATCCCAACTAGCAGCAAGAGGATACACATTTTTCTCAGGAGCACACGAAGCTTACTCCAGGATAGACCATATATGAGGCCACAAAGCAAGTCTGAACACATCTGGGAGGACTCAAATCCTATCAAGTATCTTTTCTGACCACGGTGGTATGAAACTAGAAATCGGGAACAGGAGCAATCTTGGAAAATTAACAAATACACGGAAATTAAACACTGAACAACCAATGGGCCAAAAAAGAAACAAAAGATACCTTGAAGACAAACAAAAATGGAAACAACATACCAAAACCCACAGGATGCAGCAAAATTAGGTCTAAGAGGGAAATTTGTAGCAAGAGATGCCTATATTTCTGTAAAAAGCCTCTCTTCCTGCTGCTAGAAGCTTCTGGACTAGCCAGTTGGAATTCTGTAATCACTATTACCTCAAAGTCATTCATTCTGAATAGCCAAGCCTCAGTCCACGTGAGTTGGGTGTGAGGCTAGACTTGAAACCAGACTCCTGTCAGCCTTCCCAGGACATTCTCTTTCATGTTCGTTTTTCCCTCTTCACCGTTCCAATGGACTTTGGTGACCATTTTAGTAAAGATAATATATTGGGTGATGAAACTTACAATCTTAGCCTACATTTCTCTGGGCGTTTTCTCATTTATATTTACTGCCTTCTCTGGAAGGGTAGATTCTGGGTGCCCAACCTTAATCCTATTTCAGTTAGGGTCCCTGCAGGATACAGAAAGCCCATTGGGAAATATTTAATGTTCAAGAGGTTAAAGCAAGGGACTAGGCTGGGCTCGGTGGCTCAGCCTGTAATCCCAGTGCTTTGGGAGACCGTGGTGAGTGGATTGCCCAAGCCCACGGGTTCGAGACCCGCCTGGGCAACTTGGCGAGACCTCATCTCTACAATAAGTCAAAAAATTAGCAGGGCGTGGTAGTGCGTGCCTGTAGTCCCGGCTACTTGGAAGGCTGAGGCGGAGGGATCGCCGGAGCCCAGCAGGTCGAGGCTGCAGTGGCCGGGAGCGGCCGCTGTACTCCAGTCTGGGCGACAGAGTGAGACTCCAACTCCAAAAAAAAAAAAAAGAAAGGGACTATATTGAGAGCTGTGACAGAATCAAGGGGTGCTGAGGGAACAAGGAATGGGAGCTGGAACTGTGGAACAGAGACACTCAAGGCCAAGGTGGGAGGATTGCTTGAGTCCAGGAGTTTGAGATCAGTCTGGGCAACATAGCAAGACCCCCTCTCTATAAAAATAAAAATAAAATGTGTGTGTGTGTATTTCTTTTTAAGAGGAGCCACTGCCAGGCAAGACAGCCACAGCAAGAGCCACGGTGAAGCCACGAGGGTGTGGGGGGTGGAAATGACCAGGAAGCTGTCTTGTCACACTCCAAGATTTCTTGCTTGTACCTTCCACTGGCCAAAGCTAAATAAAAGCTAGAGGACAAGGAGGCCAGAGTAATAGTTTGTAGATGTCAGCGTACTGGGCCCAGCGCGGGACAGAGAAGGGTGGATGAAGACCTGGGGTGCAACGTGGGAGGTTGCAACCATCACAGACACCCAGCATGGCTTTCAGAAATGCGTGTTCTAGGTCGGGCTCGGTGGCTCAGCCTCTAATCCCAGCACTTTGGGCGGCCGAGGTGAGTGGATTGCCTGAGCCCGCGGGTTCGAGACCCGCCTGGTCAACTTAGTGAGACCTCATCTCTACAATAAATCAAAAATTAGCTGGGCATGGTAGCGCATGCCTGTAGTTCCAGCTACTGGGAAGGCTGAGGCGGAAGGGTCGCCGGAGCCCAGCAGGTCGAGGTGGCCGTGAGCGTGCCACTGCACTCCAGTCTGGGTGACAGAGTGAGACTCCGACTCAAAAAAAAAAAGAAATGCATGTTCTAGACCTGTTTTATTGTCAACACGCATTTTATACCTCTCCAGGCATACCTGGCTGTCGGAACATAGAACATTTGCCTTTTCTTTCTAATTACCTCACCAGGTTTATCCTGAAATTATACCCTTTCCCCAGTGGTTATTTTTACTCGAGGAAACAGAACAGAGTTTCCCAGAAAATATCCTTCACCAGTTTCCAAATTCATTTGTGAGGTGAGTTCTGACTCATCGCGCCGCACTATTTATAACGTTTCATGATATTTCAGGGAACTGATTATTCAATTTGCTTTGCTGTCTTCTCACAAGCTGCTTCTCCTTGGGCTTTTCTTACAATTGTACATTGCATTACCATGGCAGATCTGTTTCGAAACACAATCCTCGGCAAGCCTGTGTTTTTACCCAGGGGAGCTATAATTAGAGTCTGCCATAGCTTACCTCCAGCTTAGTTCCAGAAAGGGTGGGTTTTGCCCAAGAGTCATTTCCTGACCTTCAGGTCAAGTCAGGCTTAATTGGATTGGTTATTTGGGGAGAATACATATCACTTATTTTGCAAACAAAACAAAACAGAAAAACAAGGCAGGTAAAGGTCTGCTGATTGCAGGGACGGTGCGATGTTTACCAGAGTCCATGGAAGAGAGAGCTGCGTCTTCTACCCTTTCCAGGTGGAAGCAGACGCATCTGTCAGCCGGAGCAATGGACATTTATCCTAACTTTGCGAGTTCAGCTTCTAAGCTTCCCTTTCCAGTGCTGGGGCATCTGCCGCTGTTTGAATCTTGGCAAGAGACACATCTTGCCTCCTACTCCGGAAGCCAGACGGCCACCCGCCGTGACCCCCAGCAGCCTAACCTCAAGCAAAAAAAGACCAGCCCTTGACCAAAGTCATGCTTGCTTTGACTCTTCAGGGACGCTGCAAAGAAGCAGGGACAGTGAAACGTATTCATCTGGTGGCATGGTGACAACGATCACAGTGACTTCAGATTGAGCGTGGCCTTGTGAACTGCACTTGTTTGCTCAGGGCAGGGGACGTCAGTCTGTCTCTGAGAACCACCGAGTAGTAACATCCTGAATAAGACACCATCCAAACAACATGCCAACGTCAGTGATTTTATTTATTTATTTATTTATTTATTTATTTGAGTTGGGATCTCACTCTGTCGCCCAGACTGGAGTGCAGTGGCCGCTCCCGGCCACCGCAGCCTCGACCCGCTGGGCTCCGGCGATCCTCCCGCCTCAGCCTTCCAAGTCGCTGGAACTACAGGCACGCGCTACCACGCCCGGCTGATTTTTGATTTATTGTAGAGATGAGGTCTTGTCAAGTTGCCCAGGCGGGTCTCGAACCCGCGGGCTCAGGCAATCCACTCACCTCGGCCTCCCAAAGCGCTGGGATTATAGGCTGAACCACTGAGCCCGGCCTAACGTCAGTTATTTTAGAAGAGAAGGTCAAGAAAAATGGACGCATGTGCCTTTCAAGAGCTTTGCGACCAGCCTCAACCTGCTCTCTGGCGCCCTGTCACCTCACCCATCTCATGTCAGTTCCCACCTTCCCCAAATCACTCCATCCTTTTCGTTCCCAGACACAGTTCACGTTCCCATCACAGGAACTTGGCCCTGGCTCTCCCCTCTCCTCGGATGGTCTTCCTCCATGATGCTCTTTTCGCTTCTTCCTGGTCAGCTCAGAAGTCCAGAGTCCCCCACCCAGAGAGCCCTTCCTGATCTCCCCATTGAAATGTCCCCTCCCTCCCCCAACCCAGCACACACCTGCCTCATCGCTGTCCATCTCCACGCCCACTCTTTCTCCCTAGCACTCAACAAATAAGCAAGGTCAAGTCAGGCGGCTCCCTGCCCACTCTCCAAACGGTGGTTGCCACTTCTCGTCGTGAGAGGCCGTCTTCATCCTGCAGCCTGAGAGCAGTAGGTGTTTGTTCCGTTGCCCCGTCAGGCTGATCCTTATTCTTGTCAGCAAAGACAGGTCCTTGTTCTCACAAACCCACTGCCAAATGATGAGAGGCCTCGTGTCCTTTCCTTTCCACCAGCTAGTTACTAGAACGAATGGCTGTGGCATAAATAACAGCATCAGCTGGCTGATGGCTGCCATTTCAGGATTTGATGAGGGTCTGCTTTCAGGAAAGGAAGGCATTATTTCTTTTCATGCCCCATTTTGACGTCCAGCAGACTGCCTTGCATAAAACAGGTGCCCCAAAATGTCTTTGTAAAATGCCTGAGTTTCGGCCGGGCTCGGTGGTTCAGCCTGTCATCCCAGCACTTTGGGAGGCCGAGATGAGTGGATTGCCTGAGCCTGCGGGTTCAAGACCCACGCAGGCAACTTGGCGAGACCTCGTCTCTACAATAAAATTAAAAAATAGCCGGTCGTGGGAGCGCATGCCTGTGGTTCCAGCTACTTGGAAGGCTGAGATAGAAGGATCGCCAGAGCCCAGCAGGTCAATGCTGGGATGGCCGTGAGTGTGCCACTGCACTTCAGCCTTAGAGACAGAGTGAGACTCTGACTCAAAAAAAAAAAAAAGACTGAATTTCCTTGTGTTGTGCCTTGATTAGTCATAATTGTATTTCTTAGGGATTGGGACAGACGTTAGAAGGGTCTTGAGCAGTTAATTATCCAGAAGTAAGATTCTCTTTTCCTTTTTTATCTAGGTGGTATTTTAAAATCTTTTAAGTGGTTTTTATTACTAATGATTCATATGTTTGGGGGTGGGTTTTGCTCCTTACAGTTTTTTCCATATTTGACAAAAGATGGAGTGCTTAACACTGAATTTTAAAAGCATTATCACCCTTATTTTTAGTGAACATACAACATCAGCAACTGACTTGGGAATGAAATCAGGTTTCAGAGATTTTTCTGCTAAATCATTCATAAATACAGTCTTCTTGGTATCCACGAGGCATTGGTTCCAGGAACCCCTGCTGATACAAAAATCCACAGATGCTCAAGTTTCTGATATAAAATGGTATGGTATTTGCATCCTATAACCTACACACAGCCTCCTGTATGCCTTGTTTATTTTTTAATTTTTATTTTAGAGATGTGGGGCAGGGCAACCCCCTTGGGTCCCCTCCCACTGTGGGAGTTTTTTTGTCCTCTCAATAAATCCGGCTTTCTAAAAAAAAAAAGATGTGGGGTACAATTCAGGGTTAGTTATACAAATGGTCATTGTACAGGTAAAGTTTGGGCCTCACTTTGGTCCCCATGTCACCTGGTTTGAGATCAGCTACCATTATTGATGAGGTGTGCCTCCCACCCCGCTCCCTCCCCTGGCAGTCTCCCACTACTGCCTATCCCTTTCTTATAGTTTTATGATAATTGTTCAGGGTCTGCTTATGAGTGAGAACATGTGGTACTCAGTTCTTAGTTTCTGTGATAGATCACTCAGTATTACAGACTCTGAATCCATCCAAGCTGCTGCGAAGTTCGTAATTTTGTCCTTCTTTATAGCTGCATAATATTTCATCATGTATATGTCCTCCTGTATACTTTAAATAATCTGTGGATTACTTAAAATACCTAATACAATGAAAATGCTCTGTAAATAGTAACAGTGTATTGTCTTTTTTTTTTTTTTTGGAGTCAGGTCTTAGTCTGTCACCCAGGCTGGAGTGCAGTGGTACCACCATGGCTCACTGCAGCCTTGACCTCCTGGACTCAAACTACTATGCCTAGCTAATTTTATTTTTGTATTTTTTGTAGATATAAGATCTCATTCTGTTGCCCAGGCTGCTATATTGTCTTTTTATTTGTACTATTTTTATTGTATTTTTTTAAATCAAGTTTTTCTATTCATCTTGGGTTGAATCCCTGGATGCAGAACCAGGAGATACAGAGGGCCAGCTGTATTCAAATTCCTTTAACCTCTAGTTTTTACACTCCCACCCCCACCATTTTTTTAAATATAGAAGGATAGTTAAGTCAAAAAAAAAAAAAAATGGCACTGAGAGCTTTACTGCTAACTCAAGAGTAGCATTGTATATGACTCGAGAGTCTATACAATGTTTTTGAATTGTGAGCTCTAACTAACTTCATACTACAAAACAACTAACTGTGTGAGCTAGGTTGATTTTGCGATTTTATAGATGGAGAAATTGAACAAACCTCTGACAGAGCCAGGACTTAAACCCTGGTTTCTGGTGCCAAATAGATTTCCTTGTTAGCACAGGTTGTTGTTTTCTCTATATAATTTCAGGTTGGATGTCAACTCTCATTTCTTGTGTTGAAATTTCAATTTCTGGCCGGGCACAGTGGCTCAAGTCTGTAATCCCAGCACTTTGGGAAGCTGAGGTGAGAAGATTGCCTGAGCCTGTGGGTTCGAGACCAGTCTGGGCAACATGGTGAGACCTTGTCTCTATAATGAATCAAAGAATTAGTCAGGCATGGTGGCACACGCCTGTAGTTCTGGCTACTTGGAAGGCTGAGGAGGAAGGATCGCTGGAGTCCAGCAGGTCAGTGCTGGGGTGGCTGTGAGCGTGCCACTGCACTCCAGCCTGGGTGACGGAGTGAGACTCCAACTCAAAAAAAGAAAGAAAAAGAAATTTCAATTTCTAATTCAATTAGTATCCTCAGAATTGTGCAATCAAAGCCAGTGCACTAATGGTAGAAAATACTTTTGAAGGTGAACTTGGAGGGTTTCAAAGAGGAAACATTGAAATTTGTACAAGAACCATCTGAGGCGTGAATCTCCTCTGCAACAACCTCATCCTGTTCAACCTGAAACCAGTCCAACTTCCCCATAGGACTAATGGTTACAGTTTCTTTTTACTAAACATAGTAGCTGACCCTCCTGTTAAAACTTCAAACTTACATATTTCTTATCTTAGTTCCTTTCTCAGGAAACCAACCCACAGGCCTATAGCATCAAGAGACTGAGAAATTTTTCATGTATCTGTTGGCTGCTCGTATGTCTTCTTTTGAAAAGTGTCTATTCATATCTTTTGCCCTCCTGTTAATAGGGCTTTTTTTTTTTTCTTTTTCTTTTTGGCACATTTAAGTTCCCTGTAGATCCTAGATGTTGGGCCTTGTAGATATACAGTTGGCCAGTATTTTTTTCCCATTCTGTGGGCTGTCTCCCCATTCTCTTGATGGTTTCTTTTGTT
>CAUYQG010076704.1:0-41246 GCA_963574415.1 Tarsius wallacei | reverse complement strand
CGCCCAGCTAACTTTTGATGTATTGTAGAGATGAGGTCTCGCCAAGTTGCCCAGGCGGGTCTCAAACCCGCAGGCTCAGGCAATCCACTCACCTCAGCCTCCCAAGGCGCAGGATTACAGGCTGAGCCACCGAGCCCGGCTGAATTTATACTTTTTAATCCGCAGCTGCTAAATGAGATGGTGGTTAGCTATTATTACTTTTTATAAGTCATAGAATTCAGTCACTATACCTTTCTGCTGAAGTAATATTTAATCTAGTGCTTCTATTCTTCAAATATCTGTTTTTTAAATACCTTCCTCCTAATGTGCCACCTTTCTTCCGAATACAAGATGTCTTCTTATGGCAGTGGTGAGGTCATCCTAGTTCTCTCTACTCTGGTCTCTGGCAAGTTACCACCAGGGCTGCCAGATATGGTTGTGCAGATCCTGTATGTAGCCAACATACCCACCCAAGGGCCAGTGGGGGCTAAATTCCAGCCTGTTCTTTACTCGCTGAGCCTTGGGCCTTGGTTCCCGGCATGAGGATTATAGCCTCTAGAGAGGGCTTTTTGTCTGTGCTCAAAGAGGAGTCCACGTGTTTGTATGCATACTAAAGGCTGCTGCAGGCCTGAGGAGGTATCTTTTTCTAAATGGTACAAAACATGTGGACAGGGCAGTGGAGATGCAGATCGCCCAAGTGACCAGGCCTATGTCTTTGCAGAGAGAAGAGCCTGGATCAAGATTTTTCCCTTGGGGCAAATGTATGTGACTTTGCCCTATGGTGTAGACCTCTAGGCAGTTGGGTGGAGTGGAGAGAGCACTGATTTCCCAGTCTCACACACTTGTGGCCTTTGATCTCTAACATAGCCTCTTGAACCTCAGTTTACCCTTCATAGTTCTTCTGCATCAGTGTGGTTGGGTCAGTTGTAGAACCCAGCACAAAATACAGCTCTGTGAGAACAGAACATGTGATGGGCCTGATGACAACCAATTTTGTATTCCCAAATGCACTGTTAATGTGATCCTTTCTATAATGGTGAACAGGTCATCTTTGGAAAGTCCAGTGGGCCTGAATTTCTGCAGGAAGTATACACAGCTATCACATACCATAATAAGTAAGTATATTTCAGAGTTCTAAACATACACCAAGATCATTTCATCATCTCCTGATTTTTCTGTGTTTCCTGGGTGATTCTTCCCAATAACGCATGGACTAAAGGACAAAAAAAAACCAACATTCTTGCTAGTTATATGATTCTGTATTGGAGATACACAGTTTTGCTATTAACTATGACAGAGAGAAGAACAGAAGAACATATCTTCAAGAATTTAATGTGGGTTTGACTTTTCTGGAGTCTTCTATTCTAGTATGATACAGAGGAGTTATAGATGTTAAATAAGGAAATTACTGTCCTAACTTGTTTTGAGATACTGGAAAGGGCCAGAAGCAATGTCCAGCTCTTCTCGCCCTGTGTCTTTGTCTTCTGTGCCACTACACACCAGCAGGTCACCTACCACCTTCTTTAAGGTGACCAAACTTATTATTCAATTAGTAAATTGAGTCACAGAATAACGCCTAAGCTGTTATTCACATTCCACAGGTAAGGGAGGGACATCTGTGCAGTGTCAGACAAAACTGGGTTCAGTTGTGGCCTGATGACCTTGGCTCATTTAGGTATTTCATTCAGCCACATTCCAGGGCTGGGATAAGGATTACCTGAAGTGATGTATATGAAGCTTTCAGTACGGTACCTAGGACTTCATGATTCAGGAAAATCAGATCCCTTTCCTTCCTGTACTCATTTCTTTCTCCAGTCCTTGGATGAGCGTGGCCTTGTGCCAGGCCCTGTTTTGGGGGTAGAGATGGAAAAGGAGGTCATAGCAGGACTCTGAACCTGTGTTGGGTTTTTCCATTGTGTGGGGGGAGTTTTTCCTGACAAAGCCTTTCTTTTGTGAGCAGTTTTATGTAAGTGAAGTGTATCTAATCACGTAAGCTTGGTCTCAAGGACTTCCAGCTTCAGAACAGAATAACATAAAATGAGCAGCACAGCACCAAGCAGGCACATTCTGAGGAGCCAAGGGGTCTGTAGCATTGCAATTTATAGTCAGAGAAGCCATGATTCTTGCTAAAAGTTATCTGTTTGAAATGTGCTTTGATAACAGGTCTCCTGACTTTTATGAAGAAGTCAAAATTAAGCTCCCTGCTAAGCTCACTGTAAATCACCACCTCCTGTTCACCTTCTATCATATCAGCTGTCAGCAGAAGCAAGGAGCCTCCGTAGAAAGTCTCCTGGGATACTCAGTGAGTGGTTTTCAACTTGCCGACACACACTGCAGTCGTTGGTACATCCAAGGTCCCTACAGAGATAAACAACGAAATTCTGTTCACTTGCTTTGTTTCTGTCAGAAGTAGCAAAACGTGCGAACCAGATTATAACAAAGAGCAGATATGATTTGATTTAGCAAATGTCAGATTTCAGGAATGGAAAGCTAGTGGGTGATAGATATTGAAAGAATACTCATTTATTTTTTAGAAAACATTGTAATGTGCATTATTTCCAAATTTAATATATATATATTGAATTCTGTTAGGTTATATATGTATAATATATATATTCCATTAACGAATAGAACTTGCACTTTTCCCCCCAAGGAGAGAAAAAGTTATTTCTTTAAAAAAATATAAAAGGTAAAATAAACATTGATGTTGTTCAGATGCACACAAACATTGGCTATAAAGAAAAATGCTACTGCTTTGACTCTGAAAGTAGTAGATCATTGATATTACCATCTCAGGAGCTCTCAGGGAATTTAAAATGCAAAGAACTTGACAGAAATTACTGCCAAAAAGAGCCCTGGTCAATATCTAATCATTGTTTCATTGCATTTGATTATTGTGAGCTAGACAAATTGCCAGAATTATGTGCTATAATAAATACCACTTTATTCTTTACATCATCTGTTTCAGTGGCTGCCAATTCTCTTAAATGAACGTCTTCAAACCGGATCCTACTGTCTCCCAGTTGCCTTAGAAAAACTGCCACCCAACTACTCCATGCATTCTGCTGAGGTAACCAGCAAGCTGACCATCAGCTGTTTCTCATCCAGCCATGGTCTTGGACCACCTTCCCTGACTCACTTCCCATTCCCTTGGACGTTACAGAGGATGCTCATCATGTTTTCTGGAACACACTGTGTCTTCCATGTTTTCTGGAGCACACTGTGTCTTTCAAGAGCATGTTGTTCTGACAGGATGAAAGTAACAACTGGCTGTGAAATCTCATTCGTTTAGATCCACAAAATCATAATGGTTGGGAGATACAATCTGTACCCAAGGCAGAATTACCTTGCCTACAGAAATATCTTATCTACAACAGAAGGATTCTCTGAATAATGTGTGATAGAAGAGGGGGTAAACTGAGCCCACCTGTGATAAACAAATACTCCCAGCAAGGATCCTTGTAAAAAGTTCCCCAGCCAGTCTCATCTGTTTCTCCTCTGGATCAATTGCCACAGCCCCAAGGTGGATACTATGGTTTTTAATCCCTCTAAAGATCCCAATGCCAATAGCCTTTCCACCTCTTGTTTCCTGCACTTACTTCCTCATGCCTGTCCACTCTGCTGCAGTTCACCCAAAGGACTCTCCATCCTTACCAAATCAGCACCTCTCTCATGCTTCTCGGACCCTTGCATGGGTTTTTATCAATAAGTATTATTTTGAAGCAAATCCCCGACATCATATTATTTCATTTATAAATATTTTAGTATATATTTTAAAAGATAAGGGCTCTTTTTCTAACCATCACAATGACATTGTCCTACCCTAAAATGAACAATAACTCCTTAATATCATCAAATATTAGTCATTGATCAAATTTCCAAATATCTCATTTATATTTTTTATGCTTTTTAAAATTAAGATCCAAATAAGGTCCACGCATTGCTATTGGTTCGTATATCTTTTAAGATTCTTTTAATCTATACATTTTCCTTCAGCTCTTTTGTTTTCCTTGAAATTTTTAAGCTAAAAAATGTCCCAGGAATCTGAATTTAGTTCCAACCTTTACAGTGAATGTTCTTCCCTATTCTTTTGCTCACCATCTCCTCTCCCCAGCTGTTTTACTCTCATTTCCTTTTTTCTCTGAAGAGAGGGAGGCATCTTTTGCCCTTGGCCACAGGCTTAGCCTGGTTTTAGACCAAAACTTCTCTCCTCTAAGCCATCTAAGGGGCAGTCTGAGTATGTCCACAGACAGTCCCTGGTTGCTGTTTATGAACTGCACCTTTCAGAAGCCCTCAAGTTCACCTTTTCATTATCAAGCTGCACACTAGAATTTCTAGAACCCTCCATATCTTAAGCTATAGAACAGAAAAAGTTTGTTGTTCTTAAGTTTTGGAGACAGAGAAATCTGGATCCAAAGTCTAGAGTCTGCCATTCCCTAACTGTGTGAACATGGGTAAGTTGCTTAGCCTCTCTGAGTCTCACAGATGAGTCTGAGCCCATAGCTGCCTGTAAGGTTGCTGTGAACATTAAATGAGATAGTGCATGCCAAGTAACAAACACAATGCTTAAGTAAATATTTGCTCCATTTTCCTACTTTCCTTAAGCTATAGATACACTCTCAGCCTCTCCTAATACCCTTTAGACCTGTTCTGTCCAATACAATAGCAACTAGCTGTAGCTGTTGAGAACTTGAACTGTGGCTAGTCCAAACTGAGATGTTCTGTACATATAAAATATGCACTAGACATCAAGGAGTAGTAGGGGAAAAATGTAAAATATCTTCTTAATAATTTTTTTCATTGATTATATAGTGAAATATAGGCTAGATTGAGTTAAATGAGATATATTGTTAAAATTACCTTGACATGCTCCTTTTTATTTTTTTAATGCGGCTACTAGATTATTTAAAATTCCATATATGGCTCACATTATATCTCCATTGAGCAGTGCTATTTTAGATCATAAATGGCAAACTTAAGTGCCCACAGGAATTGAACAAGTAACATTAATGAATGCCTGGTTCTGGTGGCATTTGTTCACTCTGAAAATTGTCTGCCCCATTCTAAGTTCACAACTGCTCCTCTGTTCTGCAGATTGGCACGCTCAGATGCAAAGTCAATGTTTTCATATCTTTCAGTTCTTAAAAGAAGTTAGAAAAGCAGTCTTTAATATGATATCTTCTGATTTTCAAATGTTGGCAACTAATTCAAAAAAGTGTCCAAAACTCTATGGATAAACAGAACTTGACGGTGGGCTGGAACCCACTTTGGGGACCAGGTGTAACTCTGTCTTTTATGACTCCAACGGTCCCCATCCCATTCACACATCCACCTTGCAAGGACAGCATACCTCCTTCCCTTAAAATGAAAGGCATACAAACCCAGACAAGGCCCTCCTCACTCAACACTGTATAGCCTCTCTAGAGGAATACGATACTAGTAGGAATTTAAGACAAGAAACTGTCTGTAAGGCCTCCAAAGGTATTGATATGCAATTGGTATAAAAAAGTCACTATGAGCAACGAATTGAACTTGAACCCAGGGCTCTTGACTCTAAGGCCAGTTATAGTAGCTTTCAGGAGAGTTTTATATTTGTATAACCCTGACATTTACAGTCAAGTTACTTTGCACTCTTTGTTTGTAATCAAGAAAGGGGATTGGATTGCTAATCTTTTTTTCCTCTTTAATACAGAAAGTCCCTTTACAGAATCCTCCCATTAAGTGGGCTGAAGGACATAAGGGAGTATTTAACATTGAAGTACAAGCTGTTTCTTCTGTTCACACCCAGGTAAGGAACATCAAAGCCAACTTCAAATCAGATCCAAAAGGCTATTAATGAAGGTAGAGGTGTAACAGAGAAACTTTCTGAGGACAGGCCAGTAAAAGATCAATGAAAATCTTCATCTACAGATAAATAAAAAATCATCTTTAATTCTTCATGGGAACTTGCAAGCCTATTTGAGTTTCATTTGTCATTTGAATAGACAGATCGTACAAAAATGTTGAGCACCTAAATGAAGGAACCTAGTACTGGCACTGTTGGTTGACAAATTTTGCGGGGAGACTTGATTTGGAATATTTGTCTGCTGTTATCCCATTTCCCTCTGTAACTCTGCTATTTTACCAGCCTTTAAAAAAAAGATTCTAGCTGGGCACAGTGGCTCATGCCTGTAATCCCAGCACTTTGGAAGGCCAAGTCAGGAGGATCACTTGAACCCAGGAGTTTGAGACCAGGTGTGGTGGCACATACCTGTAGTTCCAGCTACTCAGAAGGCTGAAGCAAAAGGATTGCCTAAGCTCAGGAGGTTTAGGCTGTAGCAAGCCATGATTAGACCACTGCACTCTAGCCTGACTGACAAAGTAAGACCCCAACTCAAGAAAAAAAAATTATATACTGCCTGTCACTGTCTAAACTATGCTTCTGCTTTGATCCCTTTCTTGGCAGTGTGTTCCCCTGGTATGCTTACCTCTGCTTACAGAATATGTCAGAGCAAAAAGTATTTTTTATTTAGTTAATAATCATCGAGAGGTCCTATTTTGTGCACCACATTCTACAAAGAAATTCATAACCTTGGTCTGAAACATCATGTCTTAGCACTTCTGGTCTGAAATACTGGATAAGAGTTTCTGCCCATAAAGAGCTATCTGATTGTGTTGATGAATCCACTGGTGAATATTGCTGGGATAAGACCTCATGAGGCCTGCCTTCTGCCTTCCCAGGACAACCACTTGGAGAAGTTCTTCACTCTCTGCCACTCCCTGGAGAGCCAGGTGACCTTCCCCATCCGCGTGCTGGATCAGAAGATCAGTGAGACAGCGCTGGAGCATGAGCTGAAGCTCAGCATCATCTGTCTGAACTCCTCCCGCCTGGAGCCGCTTGTGCTCTTCCTGCACCTGGTGTTGGACAAGCTCTTTCAGCTGTCTGTGCAGCCCATGGTCATCGCTGGCCAGACAGGTAGGAGCCTGTGGGGCTGGGAGGAGGCAGGAGCAGGCAGAAACATGATTTCCCAGAAATTCAGGGACAATGTGAGCTTCCTTTCAACTGATGATGTAAGTTCAAGGGAGACCAAGTCCTGTGCTGTTTTTTTTTAGATTCTCTGCATGTTTTAAAAGAAAAAGAAAATTAAAATAGGGTTCTTAGTATTGCAGCTTTTTTTCCACAAACTTTATGCATGATTAAAGGCAATCTTTTAAATTCCATTCCTAGTCATTGGTGGATTTCTTTTGCCTCTAAGATACTTTTGTGGCTAACAAGGAACTGGAACATTCTGAAGAAGTAAGACAACCCATGTTAAATGGCAGGAGGGCTTTCTAAGTTGAAATGCAGTGTGATTGCTTTTTTATTGAAATATACCCCTGCCGTAAATTCACTATTTTAAAGCATACAGTTCGGTGGTTTTTGTACATTCATAAGGGTGTGCAGTGGTCACTACTACTTAATTCCAGAACATTTTCATCAGGCCCAAATGGAACCCCATACCCTTTAGCAGGGTATATATGCCCTGTTGACCCCTCCCCCTTGCCCATAGCTACCTCTCATCTCCTTTCTCTCTTATTTTACATGCTTACTTTAAAAAAAAAAAAAATGAACACTGAGTACAATGTATAAAATTTCCTTTGGCAATAATGTCCAAAGCTCATATTGGAGCCATGACCAGGGCTCAGTGGTTCTCCCACTCCTCAAGGAGACTGGTTGGTGCAGGGCATCTTTATTTGCCACTGTTTCCAGCTGCACTTATATGGTCCTTTGCTCTCCAGGCCAGCAGATGTCTTTTGGGTGCCATCCGTGTGATCTGTAGCCTTTGCGACCATAAATGAAAGCATCTCAGACCTCAGAGGACTCACAATACAGCAAAGATCAAACGACACAGGACAAAAGTTCTCATAGGGACGCAGCTGAATATTGCAATGGTGGTGGAGAGGGTGGTATCAAAGAACAGAGAGAGGAAACACCCATTTGGGAGGCTGGAGGAGATCCCCATGAAGAGAGTGACATTCCAGGCGGCCTTGAAGGAGGGATAACGTAAAAGCAGCCAAAATGGGGACGGTGAGGTGAGCATAGTCCAGGCAGAGAACCAGAAAAGCATGGGAGTGTTAGGAAAGAAGTCAGTAGCACAGTTGAAGGATGGCTTGTGAGCATGTGCGGAGGTGGGCGGGGACATGGAGTGGGGAACCTTTCAGAACCAGAGAACGGCATGTTCTCTTAATCCCTCACTTTGCATTACACCCTTGGATGCATTTTTGTGGTTCCACAGTTCAGACGTCCTGTGTAGGCTAACTTTTCATCCATGCAGCTGTTGCCTCTCCTGCTCAGCAGAGACCTTTGCCCTACCTTGATTCCTTTCTTTGCACCCACATATGTGGCACACTGCTTTGTATGTTCCAGATACTTAATACAGACTTGTTTACCAGACACAACGTTCATCCACGTGTTTTGGGCTTCTTCTCCACAGCAAGTTTTCACCTTGTCATGTGGAGATCACAGGGTGTCGGCACAGGCAGAATAAATAGAGGCACTTAGTCTGTGGAAGGCACAATGCGGGGATGGCAAAGTATGAGAAACGCACCTTCCTCAGGAAGGATTTTCAGCCTTCACGGAGAGACCAAGTTTACCAACAGAAACAGCTGGAGAATCATGGAATTCAGCCCCACTTAAGCCCTGCCCTGTGTGGTGTCAGAAGGCTTCCCGTGGAGGAGGTGGGACTTAAGCTGAGCATTAAAAGCGTTGGTGTGATTTTGTGGATGGGAGCAAGGAGGGCCTTCTAGGTGAGGACAACAGCACGAGCAAAGTCACAGAGGTAAGAAAAAGCAGACAGGAGATGGGACAGTACACTGATTGCCTCATTTTAAAGGAAGTTGAATTTGAGCAGAAAAAGGTACAAGGTTAGGAATATGTTGGAGCCAAACTATGGAGACTTAGAGCAACTGAACAAGGTCTGCGCAGCAAATCAGTAGTTTGCATGGACCCACTGTGGAGAATGACATCATCACATACAGATTTATGTCAATCTGCACAAGAATCTGAGTTGTGCCACAGCACATCTCAAATCACAGTGTGCACAAGAACCATCTGAGCATCCTGTGAAAATGCAGAATCTGAGCCGGGCTCGGTGGCTCAGCCTGTAATCCTGCGCTTTGGGAGGCTGAGGTGAGTGGATTGGTGAGACCTCATTTCTACAATAAATCAAAAAATTAGCCCGGTGTGGTAGCATGCGCCTGTAGTTCCAGCTACTTGGAAAGCTGAGGCGGGAGGATCACCGGAGCCCAGCAGGTCGAGGCTGCGGTGACTGGGAGCATGCCACTGCCTTCCAGCCTGGGTGACAGAGTGAGACTCCAACTCAAAAAAAAAAAAAAGAAAGAAAATGCAGAGTCTGATACAGTAGGTCTGGGGTGGAGCCTGAGATTCTGCATTTCTGAGTAGCAACCAGGTGAAACAGATCATGTCAGTCTGCAGACTCCACTGAGTAGCACCAGTTTACAATGTGATTTAGGGAGGGAGGATATCTGGACAGTTTTATGTCCTTGTCATGACCAGTCTTCCTGGTAGGAAGATCAATGGAGAAAATGTGAAATAGTCTGTGGTAAGCAGAGAAGGTACGCTGTAGTTCACCAAAACAACTCACCCTGCCCAGTCACCATCTTTTATTTTTATTTTTTGAGTTGGAGTCTCACTCCGTCTCCCAGGCTGTCAACCTGCTGGGCTCCAGCAATCCTTCCACCTCAGCCTTCTAAGTAGCTGGAACTACAGGTGTGCGCTACCACGCCCAGCTAATTTTTTTTTAAATTTATTGTAGAGACAAGGTCTCACCATGTAGCCCAGGCTGGTCTCAAACCCACAGGCTCAGGCAGTCCTCTTGCTTCGGCCTCCCAAAGTGCTGGTATTACAGGCTTAAGCCACAGCCCCTGGCCCCCAGCCACCATCTTGACAAGCCTGGTTACACGGGTCAGTGGTCAGCACTCCACGTCACTGCCCTGCAGAACATTCCACCTTGGGTTCATGAAGGACCAACTGTGAGGTCACCCATGTTTCTTTTGGTTCCTCAGCCA
The DNA here is from genome assembly GCA_963574415.1 of Tarsius wallacei. Lineage (NCBI taxonomy): Eukaryota > Metazoa > Chordata > Mammalia > Primates > Tarsiidae > Tarsius > Tarsius wallacei. The sequence goes on along the minus strand of CAUYQG010076704.1, from coordinate 31,220 downwards.
ACTTCTCCCAGTTTGCCTTCGAGTCCGTGGTGGCCATCGCCAACAGTCTGCACAACAGCAAGGACTTGAGCAAGGACCAGCATGGGAGGAACTGCCTGCTGGCTTCCTATGTGCACTACGTCTTCCGCCTGCCAGAGCTGCAAAGGGACACGCCCAAGCCAGGTAGTGTTGACCGGAGAGTGGGAATCTGGTGAGCAGGGCACTCTTACCTCCACCCCGTCGCCCTGTCATTCAAAATAAAATAAAGCACCCTACAGTTCAATTTTATTTTTCAGAATGATACAAAACTTATATGACTGCTGAAACTAAAAGAATTTATTTCTAAATATTTCTTTCTAGATCTTTCCCTCTTCTAAATCCTTTACCCCTTCTTATGCTCTATGCACTTATTTTGTCTGCCCATTTGATAATTCCCCACTGTTTTTTACCCAGTTGCTAATTTATGATTCAGTTGAGGATCTCATTCTTTTTTTTTAAGATGGGGAAGTGCCAACTGATGCCTAGGATTCTAGGATAATAAGGATAAAGAAAACAATATATATTCAATGGCATCGGTTCTTAAACTTTTTATTATGAAAAAATAAGCCCCTTTGCTCATTTTCCTCAAACTAAGCTTTGGAAATAATAATAATCCATTTTCCTATTCTTCTTATTTATTGTTTATTTTTCTAAGAGACAAGGTCTTGCTCCATCTCCCAGACTAAAGTGCAGTAGCATGATCACAGCTCACTGCAACTTTCAACTCCTAATCTCAAGCAATCCTCCCACTTCAGCTGAGTAGCTGGGATTACAGACTCATACTACCACACCTGGTTAATTTTTTTTTATTTTTTAATTTTTGTTGAATTGGGGTCTTGGTATTTTGCTGGTCCCAGGCTAGTCTCAAACTCCTGGCTTGAAGTGATCCTCCTACCTCAGCCTCCCAAGTATTGGGATTACAGGCATGAGCCACCATGCTATAGACTCCCATAACCACTTTTGAAAACATGTAAATACTTAAAAGATAAAAAACATTCATACATTGTGTATGTTTAACCTCATAAGGTTCAAATGACTCTATGGATTTTTTAGTCTTGGAAAAATTTACTGCACAAATTATAAAGTTGTCATCATTTAAACATTTATAAATAAATAACATCTACATTTATAGCTTCTCCTGAGAAATCAGAAGTTCTGGAAATTCTGGGGTCTGTTTCCCCATGGCAATAATAGGCTGGAACTGAGCAGTAGCCCCAGCCTTTGGATGAGGCATGTGTCTCCAGTCTACCATAGTCCTCACCACTCCCTAGTACCTCAAACCCTATCTACTTCCCCCAAAAGATTACCTCCCTGTCCCCCACTAGCATTTGATAATAAGACCCCAATTCCAAGGCCTATTTAATGGGTTTTCATCTACTCTATCCCTCTTCAGTTCCTTCTTAAGCTCAGTAAGTGACTCTGGTCCCCTGTCTGTTGACATGTCTATGCCTGGTGGGGTACAGGTGCTCCCACCGCCCTCCCTGACCCTCGCTACCACACCTATGGACGCACATCTGCTGCTGCCGTGAGTTCGAAGCTGCTGCAGGCCCGGGTGATGAGCAGCAGTAACCCAGACCTCGCGGGGACACACTCCGCAGCAGATGAGGAAGTTAAGAATATCATGTCTTCAAAGGTAGGGAACATGTCAAACCTTGGAAGGGGGCACAGGCTTTTTTATTTTGAACTAAAACTTGGGGAAACAACACAAAAGCAGCCACTACTGCTGCCCACTGTTAGCCAGATGTTCTAATGCTCATCTTTAGAGTGATGAACATTCTTTCCTTATGACCGAGGGAGACCATTTTGAAAGGTGCAGTGGCATCTGAGGATCTGCTCAGAACTAGTTCATTCTGGTAGGAAAGTATTAGAGCATGGCTGGTATAACCACAAGGACTCAATGAATACCATTCATTTTATTTTCAAGGGAAAAAAATTTAGCTTTAACTTTTTTTGATACCTAGAAAGACTGTCTGTTATTTTGTTTTGCTTTTCAATAGCTGCCTTTTACATTCAGTAATGTCCACAGATTGATTATTTCATATAAAAATCTCAAGGAACAATGCCGAGTTTTATAAACAAATAAAAACTAAGCTCCTGAGAGGGTTGATGACTTGCCCTATGTTGTCTTTCATTCCATGAATTCTTTATTTTTTTCCTTGATAAACTTTTTTATTTTAGAAGAGTTTTAGATTTGCAGTATTATTACAAATATAATACAGAAAGTTCTCCATGCCAAGTTTCCTCATTATTAACATTTTGCATTAGAATGGTACATTGGGTGGTTAGGAAACCAGTATTCATGCAATATTATCATTCACTTGAGTTCATACTTTATTCAGATTTTCTCAGTTTTTCTCTGATTCCCTATCTCTGCTCCAGGATCCCATCCAGGATACCACATTACATTTTGTAGTCATGTCTCCTTAGCCTCTTCTTGTTGGTGAAAATTTGTTAGACTCTCTTTGTTTTTCATGACCTTGACAGTTTTGAGAAGTAATGGTCAGGTATTTTATAGAATGTCCCTCATTTGGAATTCTTTTAAAAATCATGATATGAATCACATGCCATAAAATTCATCCTTTCAAAGTATATGACCCAGTGGGGTTTAGTGTATTCATAAAGATACCCAGAATTTTTATGATTTTTTTCCCCTGGTTATCCGCAACCTCAGGGTAGCTGAGCTATTAGAGTAATATAATTTCCTCTGATTAAGAGAAATCAAAATATCTAGGTCCAAACATGATCTTTCTTACCAATTCCACCCACTTGAAACAGTGTGGTGTGAGGAAGGGAATCTAGAGACCAGGGTTTGGGTCTAGGTACTGATACCACTTGGTTGTGGGCAAGCCATTGATTTATATATGAGGCCCTGAGCCTCACATCATTGCTACAAAGCTTCTGACCCCTGGTAAACTTAAGAATCATCTGTGGAACTTTTTAAAACATTGGATTCACCCTCCCGAGATTCTGGTAATCCATAGTTTGAACCATAGAAATTATTGATATTCTATCTTTTTTGACTTTATAATCAGCCCAGGGATGTGTTGGAACTAGCTTGTACCTGTTTCTGAAAGCTGATTGTTCAATTTTCAGGAATTTTTTTAGCTAGTTGTGAAGCACATATATTATTAAAAATTAAATTACATATATTTATCATTCATAGGGTATATTAAAAACAAAGGCAATCTGCATGCAATGTCGTATCCAGGATTGTATACTGGAACACACATAAGACATTCGTGGAAAAACTGGTGAAATCCAAATAAAGTTTGTGGTTTAGTTCATAGAAATGTACCAGTGTTAGTGTCTTCCTTTTGCCAAATATACCTTATTATATATGATATTAACAATAAGGGAAATAGGATGAATTCTCTGTACTGGCTGTGCATCTTGTCTGTAAATCTGACAATAACTATAACAATATAAATAATTATTCCAGAATTTAAAGTTTGCTTAAAAAGGTAAACCTCATCCTTTCCTGTTTTTCTAAGCATTACTATTATTTATGTTTATTGTGTCTGTATGGTAGAAATACTATATAATGATTTGTTACCGCACATCTCTTTCCATATCTGCATTTCCATGATGTCTTGTTGGTAGACTGAAATCAGCCACAATGGAAAAATTTACAGCATAGAAATTGACACATGCTACAAATTAGACCCTCTTGGCTAACAGCTGGTTGTTAAGCATTTGCCAGCACACCATTGTTCAACTTCACATTTAAGGCCCCTTTAGGCAATACCATTTTCTGATTGTTCAAGGGAGAAGTGGTCTGCAGCTATTATTGACAGCCTTGAACTTTGTATCTTTCCTTAATAAAAATGAAAATATTATATTTCCATGTAGACTGTATTAAACTATTTTGTAGTAAGGGGGACAGTTTTGTCTAACTGAAAGAATAGAACATGACCCTTCCATTTCCTTTCAGAAGTGATTTTTGACAATGTAGTATTTAGTATTTAGGAGGCTGAGACTAGTACCATACTAAACCACAGAGAGGCACTGTTCCCACACTTTTTTTCCCACTCTCCCAATAAAGTCACAGACTCTAGAATGTTGGAAGGGACTATTCAGCACCCCTGATTCTTAAACTAGTTTAACTGTGAGTTGCTATATGCCAAACTATTTACGGTGATTATCTCAAGAGCAAGTGAAAATAAGTGTAATTTTACCTTCTTTGCTTAGTGTTATATTTACTTATGGCAATTGCTTTACCTTTGAAACCAGGGGGAAAAAAAGCTGTATATTAAAAATAAATTATGCTCCTGTGATTTCCAGGTGGCTGACTCATCTTTTCCATGCACCACTGTTGATTGACTTTAAGACATGTTTTCTGTGTTTCAGGTTACTGATCGCAACTGCAACCGGATGTCTTACTATTACTCTGGCAATAATGATGTTCCAAGTTCAACTGCAGCCCCAAGGCCAGCCAGCAAAAAGGTACTGAGCAGGGCAGTGTAAGGATAATCACGGGATAAGAAAAGAAGGATTTACCTTTGCCCTCACACTATGATTGAAAATAGACGCAATCAAAGTGCTTCCCTGCCTGTCCCCTCACCGCTGCCCCCCGACACACACGCACTTGCAACTCTGTCCCTTACCCCCCATTTTTGACCTAAGTGCCCATTAACTCGGTGGTTCTTCAACTTTGCCATGCATTAGAGTTACCTTATTCAAACTGATTGCTAGGACCTACCTCCCAAGAGTTTCTGATTCAGTAGATCTGCGCTGGGGCCCAAGAATTTGAATGAATTTACTGAATTTCCTAAACCCACAAAATTTCACAATCATAGTCACTGCCTGTGTGGTCTAAGGATGGGGGGGAAAGAGCTGTCTCACATTTTCTTCTCTGCTGGGCATCCAAGTCTGGAGTGTCTTTCAAGACCCCTATTAAAATGTAAATATGCTAAATGCAAAGGATAATACAAGAAACCTGCTGCAGCTAACACCACAGGGAGATGTTTATGAAAGGCGGGAGGAGAGAATGAGCCTCAGGACGGTTCCCTTTGGTCTGGATTAGGGAAGGATCGAGTGTGGGAGGCCCCACCAGGCCTGGTGCTGCAGACTTTGCAGTGATTCAGACACAGTATGTCTGAGGAAGCATTTCATGTTACTTTATATATAGTATTGAAATAAATGATACCTAGTTATTACCATTCCCTTTTGTCAAGGATGAATTGTCCCTAGCTCACCCTCTACTTTTTAAAAAATAAGGCCAATGCAGTAGTTCTCAAAGTGTGTTTAACTATAAGGGGGAGTTAACTATAAGAGAGAAAATGATACATGTGGCTAGACGAAACACAAATTTGTCACTTACTTTAAAATGTAGCAATAGGCTGTCATAGCCCCTTTACAATGACTGGGTATAAGGACCATTTTCCTTCTTAAAACAATTACTTTCTACAGCTTGACTTCCTGAGGGCACTTCCTACTTGGTTTTGCAGTTGCCACGTTTTGACCTGAAATGACCAGAAGAGAGTAATTTCATTTCAGAGGGAAGTTGGGCCAATATGTTTCCTTAATAGCTCAGCAAACAGGGTTTTGCTGCTTGGCTATTTTATATAACCTCTGGAGCAAGGTGTTCTTGTAATAATGCTGCCCAGTAAGCAGCATAAATTACTTTAAGCAGCAGCTTATCCTTGTCTAATCTCTTCTTGCCGTAAGACTCTGGCAGTCAAACTGACCTACTTTCCAGAGGCTACCTTTGAAGCTGGGGGAGCATGTCTTTCCTACAGTGAAAAGATTAAAGTGTAGGCCAGTGACATCACATGCACACCGAGACCACCTGCTGGATTAAAACTCAACTCCACACCTGTCCCAGATGGGAGAGCCTCACTTAAGACTGACAACAGCAAACAATTGTGTTAACATGTATTAAAATGAAGTGAGACCAACGGACAAGCTGGGACACCTATGCATTCTCCATCCATCACCATTAACCCACTGGGGACCTAAGCAGTTAAAACACCCAAGCATCTGCACAGAGATTTTTCCATTTGACTCCCTTTTTAGCGAAGTAGCTCTCAGATGTTAAGGTACATAAGGATTAGTAAACTGCACTGCACACATCCTATACTCTGTGAGTAATTTAAAAGGCTGTCAAGGGAAATCTTGGCTATAATCATTTTTGTTTCAGGTCTTGACTTTAAAACTTCATTTCCACATAAGGATATGAGATTGGGGTGTTCACATTGTTTTACCCTTGTTACTCACTGCGCAATAAAACATGAGTTCATCTGCAATTTCTCCTAGTTTTCATGGGCATAAGATGAATGAAAACCACAGAAGATTCCCAGATATCGTTTTTTTTTGCCATTAGTTAGGGTGACCAACTGTCCTAATATGCCTGAGACTGAGAGTCGCCAAGGTGTAGGACTTTCCATTTTTAAGACCAGGACAGTATCACACAAACTGAGAGGAGTTTGTGATGACTGTCCTAGTTTTAGTCTTGAACTTCTTTGCCATGAGGTTCAATAGAACAACAGAAGCATTAACAAGTGGCCAGATAGATTGGGGAACAGGAAAGGCAGGAAAAGTCACCATCTGCTACATTTGCTACTGAGCTCTTGAAGGGAAGTAAAGACATGAAGTGGAGCTGAGGGGCTTTGTAAGCCTCTCACTTTGGGACCTGGGAATTTAGTTGTGAGTTCAGGCTGATACCACTGTGCCTTTTCATGCAGAACATTCACTTATAAACCCAATTGATCATGTTTCCCACAAAGCCATGGAGGGATTATAAAAACAAAAATTGTCCAGTCTAGAAAGGAGTTTAGATACCATCTAGACACGGGTCCTCAACGTGTGACCTCAGCTGGATCAGCTGCAGCGGCATCACCTGGGACCTTGTTAGAAATGCAAATTCCCACACCCTGCCCTAGACTTACTGAATCTCTGGGGCTGGGGCCCACCAGTCTGTTTTATCAAGCCCTCCAAGGGATTCTGAAATACATTCAAGTTTGACAACTGCTGCTACCAGTCAACTGATCTTATAGATGAGAAAACTGAGGGCAAAGAAAGGAATGACTTGCACATGTTCACACAGAGTTTGCAGCGGGATCTGAGAGGAAAGTAAGAGACAGCACCAGTTGCAATGGCTACCCTGGAATGGTTCCCCACAGAATGCATGTTCACCCCTATGCTGAGTCCATTCCTTCAAACCTAGCTCTCCTGTTCAGTACCCCAAACTCCTACCCTTCAAATTCCCTCCAGTCTCAGGTTATTTCAGCATTGACTTTGCCATCCACCACTTAAGGCCTAGCACATCTAGGACGCATGCTTCAGGAACAAACAAGCTATTAATTAAAAAAAAAAGAAGGAAGGAAGGGAAGTAAAGAAAGAAAAGGAAAGGAAAGACAAAAGAAAAGAGGTGTTGACGAATAATAGCCCTTGTCACAGCCCAGTTTTTGTGTTACCATTTCAGCATTTCCACGAGGAGCTGGCCCTGCAGATGGTGGTCAGCACCGGAATGGTGAGAGAAACAGTCTTCAAGTATGCCTGGTTCTTCTTTGAGCTTCTGGTGAGATTCTTACATGTTTGTATCTATGCTTAATAGGGCAAGAGAAGTTCATGGCAGAAAGAAATGGACATTTTGTTCACTGAGTTGCTCCTGCTGAAAACATGAGATTGTTCCTTGACATCTAACCCTCTCTCCTCCATCCATTTTCCCTTAAATCATGTTGCTTCTACCTTGAAAATCCACCTCCCCCCTAAGCCATTGTCATCTCTCACATGTCTCTTGCAATGATTTCTTCTTTTTCCTGCATGTATCCATTTTTGTCCTTGGCCCATCCATTGGGCATAAGGCAGCCAATACCAACCAGATAATGTCACTTCCCCATTCAAAATCCTTCAGTGATTTTCAGCGTACTGAAAATAAGCACAGATTTTTTGCCATGGCCTGGAGGTATGATTCTGTTATTTACCTCCATCTTAACCATGTCTCTTGCCATATTCCCCCCTCCTTTGGTTCTTTGAAGATGTCGAGGCCTTCATGACTTCAAAGCCTTTTTCAGATTCACTCCCACTCCCGACCTTTCACCCCTCAGCCCCTACAACACACACTGTTCATGTCCTTCTCTTTGGATTTCAGCATCAATGCCACTACCTCTAAGAGGCCTTTCTTTTCCTACCACCTTACACTGTGAAACATCTTCTACCCTATTATTCTCCTTTAAAACACCCTACTTATTTCCTCCCTCACACTTATCACAATTTATAGTTTTTCTGTCTCCCCTATTAGATTTCTAGGATTTGGGTCTATCATCTTCATTATCCTATCTCTTGCCCCAGCACACAGCTTGCTGTCATATTTATTGGAAAAAATATGAAATGTGTATATCTGTTCACTCTAAAATTTCTGTTATTTCTCCAAAAAAAAGCAAAAGCCGTAATTCCTTAATTTTAGAATGGAAGAATAATAGTGATCACTGTTTTTCTTTAATTATTAATGGAAGTGAAAAGATTTTATCATTAAGCCACTAAGAATAAGCATTTTGTCAGTGTTGATACATGGAGATGCATAGTGAAATGATGTTACATGAAAAAGGTATAAAAGCATAGACACCAATTGTATAAAAGTGTATAAAACAATTCAGAGGATTAAGAGTATGTTTAGTGATAGTTTTATATTCACTGGGTTCTTTAGCCTGTGACACTGAAAAAAATAGTAAGGCTTCCACCTAAACTCTAGTTTTTTGTTTTTGTTTTTTGTTTGTTTGTTTGTTTGTTTTTCAGTTGGAGTCTCACTTTGTCGCTCAGGCTAGAATGTAGTAACACAATCGTGGCTCACTGCAGTTTTGACCTCCTGGGTTCAGGCGATCCTTCCACTTCAGGCTCTTGAGTTGTTTGGGCTACAGGCACACACCACTATGTCTGGCTAATTTTTTGGTTTTTTGTAGAGACAAGGTCTCACTATGTTGCCCAGACTGGTCTTGAACTTTTGGGCTCAAGCAACCCTGCTACCTTGGCCTACCAAAGTGCTGGGATTACAGGTGTGAGCCACCATGCCCAGCCAACTGTAGTTTATATTTGTAATTTTAAGACAAAGCAAAAGGGAGCGATACTGAACAATAGGACATAGAGAACAAGGGGGTCAAAGGAGACAAAACACACACTGGGGAGAAAATGGGAAATGATGTGCAAAAGAGTTAAAAGACTCATGCCACAGAAATGCACCCAGGACTTAAATCTTTTAGAGTTTCACGAATACCCAACCCCTAGTTTGAGAAAGGTCCCAAAGCATGGTCCCAAATCTCTGTCACAGAACCACGTGAGGGTGCTTAGTAAAAATAAGATTCCTGAGCTCCTCCCTGTAACTACTAAAATGAGGAGGGGTGAGGGCCAGCAGTGTGCATTTATCTGTCTTCCCAGGTGACTTCTAAGCACACTAATGATCCACTGGTCCACACCACCTGTGCTCTGTGAGTCCTACACAGAGCTAAGGATCCTTTGGAATTTGTTCCCATCCAGCACCAGAGTTTATTCTATTATAAAAGCCAAGCTGGACATAGTGGTGAGCACCCTTAGTCTCAGCTACTTGGGAGGATAAGGTGGGAGGATCGCTTAAGCCCAGGAGTTTGAGGTTATAGTGAACTATGATCACACCTCTGCACTCCCTGTCTCTCTCTCTCTCTCTCTATATATATATATATGTATATACACATGATTTATATTTATATTTATATTATTTATATATAATATATTATACTTATAAATGCCAAACTGATTAAGGTGGGTGGCTGCAGCTCACAAGTCTTGGGGCAAGAGTATTAGCAGTGAGACATAAGCTCAGTATTCCAGCAGAAAATAGATTGGTCATAAAACCCACTCCCCTCTTTCTTCTTGAGGCACAAAAAGTATCAGAACCAACACTCCATGCCCTGTATATTCTGCTTCAGTTCAGTTTACACATCCCATCCACCATCAGGTTTCTCCATAAAGAAGTTTCACTTGGGTCATAACCCATCTATAAATGATTCATGCCACTAACCCACTCCCACTCATAATGAACAAAGCACCGCTGAGCCTGAGTGGGTCGCTTGGCATCTTAAAGCTTTCTCTTGAAGGCAAGTTTGCATTCTCTGCAGGTGTAACGATGACTCTGCCCTTCATAGAATCCCAGTAAGTGCAAGCATCCCTATGGAAGGAAAAATAATCACATTTAAAATGTACTGAGCATCTTACTGTATATGTGTCAGGCACCGTTGAAGCATTTTTAAGCATTATCTCATGTAATCCTCATGCAACCTTGAAGCAGGAGGATTTTTTGTTATCCCCAGTCTACAGATGGGTCATGAAGAGGGTCTCCGGGTCTGCCAGAGGTTTCAGCGGTGCTGCCTCACTTACTGCAGAGAGCTAAGAAAAGATGAAAATTGCTTTTGATCTTGCACATTTACTTACTAGGAGTTGGTGGGCCCAGGACAGAAAGCAAAAGTTAAGGCAGTTAGCCCTTCTTATCTTCGGGGAGTCCCGTATGGTAAACAGATGAAGAAAGCTCCTATAAATCTAAGCCCATTAAGGGGGTTGGTCAACGTGAAAATCAGCCAAGACACCAATGACACTGGCAGGCTAAAACCTAAGTCTGTCAGGGTCCTAGCAGGACAGAGTTGGCATTACTCTAAAAGAGTTAGCTGAAAGCATTTATCAAAAGGACTTTGTTCAGGGTATATGCAAGGTTACAGGAGCCAATAAGGGCTGGTGAAGAATCCAGAGTGCAGCAAGGGCCAGAAGCCTTTATCTATCCCAGTTTCAAAGAATCAAGGGTAGGGACAGTGCCATTGGGGCCTGAAAAAAGCTGGAGGCAGAGAAGGGGATGCACAAGACAGGAACTAGAGACTCAGAAAAACGTTGCTACTACCAGGACCCCACTGTGGCAGGGATGTGGGGGCAGTAGGAATGAGGAAATACCTGGGCCTCTCTCTTTTCCCACTCCTTGATGACCCTGTTGGTGACTTCCAGTGAAAACTCCAACCAGGAGCCAAAGGGCAAGGGCACCCGAGTGATGCGGTCCATAGAGACTACTTTCCCAGCATTCAGAGCTAGACAGAGAAGGGCAAGAAATTCATATGGGGGATGCTAGAGGCAAATGGAACTATCAGCCCTCAGTCAGACCTTTGCAAGGAAACTGATTTCAAACTCAGATGGGGTGCCCAGTCCTCCATGCATTGTTATGCATTTGCCTGACATGCCCAGGAAGTCATTTACTCATAAAAAGCAAAAGTTTTTTTTTCTTTTTTCCCCCCAAGAAGCTTGAAGGGAGAGAAACAACAGCCTCCTTGGGCTAGCCAACAACCTGCCTGGGCAGTTTAACACCCTCTATTTGTGTCAATGCCCAAGCTAATGAACAACCACTTTGGCATTAGAGCTGTTAAACACAATCCTTGGACGAATTTCACACTTGCTAATGAATATATGTCCCTGTGCTTCTAGAAACTGCTGAGTCAGATCTTGGAGAGACAGAGGTAAATGGGTGACCTAGTTTACTCCCTCAGGACACAAAGTTCTGCACCAAGGGGTTCTTTAGAGGTGCCCCTACTTTGAATAGGCCACAGAAGGCCAATATGGGGGGAAGAGCTTTTCCCCACACTACAAATAATGAGCCAAGCATCTACTAGTATTTCTATTGGGTGTTCTCTGGAGACCCAGAGGACACATTAGCTGGCAAGCTGCTGACAATTTGGAAATAGGCCATTAGTTGGAAGTACAGTATTGTGAACATTATTTTTTTGGTTGCAGGATGGCCAAACTCAGCAGGCAGGAGCTGAGAGTTCTAAAATCTAGTGCTAGGGTAGATTAGCCAGCAGAGAATCAGGATTTGAGTTGCCCAAAACAAAGAGCCCTCATTTTCCTAGGTTCTTTGTTAGAAGCATAGTGGGAGAGATATTTTTGTCAGATAAAAATGGGGTCCTGTTCCCACCTGTCATTCAGGTTTATGGTATATGGATATATCCGTGTGTCCTGAACCAAGCAGGATCTTGAAGTAAAGAGAAACCATGGTCCTGACACTGGGCTTTAGGATTTGATGTTCTTAGGATTTGAGGTTAGGATTTGAGCTAACCATGGCACTATCTGAAACCATGAAACACATAAAGCTTACCTCTGTTTTTCTTTTCTTATTTTGCCTTCTCTTTGTTTTTTCTCTCTGTCTCAGTGCTAACAAAAATTGCCAGTCCAGCATCCTTAAAAACCCAAATCTGCTGTTAGTGCATAAAAGTTCTCCTATGTAGCTCTTGGGAGTGGAAGTCAGCTTCCACACAACTAATTTTGTCCCTTCTTTTTTCCCCTTTTTAAAAATTTTTTATTTTAAATTCAGGGGGTACACATGCGTATTTGCTGCATGGACATATTGTGTAGTGGTGGAGATTGGGTCTCAGGTGGTCCATTCCCCAGATAGTAAACATTGTGCCCTGTAGGTAGTTTCTGAACCCTAGCCTCACCACCCCCCCCCCCGCCCCCGCATTCCTTCTTCATCCAACCCTGATCTCAGGGGCAAATGTGGGTGACTCAGTTTCCAGAGCCTTTTCTTTTTGCAGTGACTCTCTGACTAACCTAGACACATTCATGAAAATGACATCAGAACTAGGCACCCAACCACAAGAACTCCCAGGCTTTCCCATGTTTCCATGCTCTAAGCAACTTCCAGCAAGGGTAAGATTCAACCTCAGATGGTCAAAAGTGGGGTTATATTGACCCACAAATCTCCTAGCCCCAAGAAGAAGTCCAAAAACCAAGCATGATTTTGATTTTAAATTGTTGTAGACATTGAGCTGGTATTATACCAGTCATAATACAAACAGTCACAAATTGACACGTAGATAAATATTATACACACACACACAAGTTAGGCTTGTAGCACTCAAAACATAATTTTCCAAAGACATAATGTTCTAAATAGGGGTTAAGTTCCCAACTAGACAAAATCCTGCTCAATGTATAATATAGCTGCATATATGTCTATATATAAAATATAGCAAAAAAAAAAATAACTCTGTTGGAAACTAAAGAATTGTTTCTGGAAAAACTGTGCTCCCTCAAGAAAAATGGAAACTCAAGTTAGGAGGAACATTTCTCCTCTGTTCTCCTTATTATAGTTTCTGGAAGAGAGAAGACTTCAGTTTGCCTCAAAAAACAGTATCATAATTTCTTTTTGTGCCATGTGTGTTAAGTACTGTGACAGAGTAAGCCTATGTGGTTATGGGAGGCCAGCCTAGTTCTGCCTTCCAGGATGCAGGAGGTTGAGAAAAGGGGAGTCTTCTGATTCTATAGCTAAAGAATTAAGCTTCTGGCTTTGTCAGCAGCAAGAAGGGAGTCCCCTGACTTGGGGTCAAAAAGAGGACACCCTTCCCACCTCCTGCCACCATGGTAACCATTCATGTGTCAGGAGCATTTTAGTCCAGAACTTGCTTGGGCACCACAAGCACAGATAAAGTGTCAGAAAGTCCATTGTTAGAGAGCCTTTCTCCAAGTCTTTCTCCTCTTCCACATTGTACAAGCAGGTCACCAATCTCCATGTTGACATTTATCCCATCCCCCTCCGTAGGTGAAAAGCATGGCCCAGTATGTACACAACATGGACAAACGGGACAGTTTTCGGAGGACTCGTTTTTCTGACCGTTTCAGTGATGACATAACCACTATTGTTAATGTGGTCACCTCGGAGATTGCAGCTCTTTTGGTAAAACCTCAGAAGGTAACTGTGTATTTTACTCCTTACTTTCTAAACTGTTTACCTTGAACATATGTTACTTTCACTGCCAGAGAAAAATAGGCATCGTTTTTTAAAATGGTAATTAAAATATAACTATAATGACAATTAAATGCCATGTGTTATGTGTTATACTGGACTGGGCGCTGGGGTGGGACTGGGAAATTGTTATAAAAAATTATAGTATGGACTATAGTTTAAATTATTGTGTCAATGCAGATATGAGAGATAATACTCTTAGGAAATAAACACACCTTGAAGTATTGTGGGGTAAGTGGGCATGATAATTGCAACCTATTCTCAAATGGTTCAGGAAAAAAAAAACTGTATAGAGACAATGAGAAAACAAATGCAGCAAAATGTCAAGTATTGATGAACCTGGTTAAAGGGTATACAGTATTCCTTGTACTATACTAGTCTTGTACCTTTTCTGTAAACTTGAAATTTTTTTCAAAGTAAAAGTTTAAAAATATGTAAAATGAACTAAAAATTTTGAAAGGTAGTGGGGGAGACCCAAAAAACACAGAATTTATTTATAAACAATTATGTATTTATTCTTACATGTTTAAATTTCAGTCACCCTCAAAGTACTCTTCGTTTGATGCGATACACCTATCAGACGCTTTTTCTACTGTTCAGAACAGTTTTTGAACTCGTCAATTTTGAGGCCTTTTAGTGCTTCTGCCGTTTTTTGTTTCATCTCTTCCACGTTAACAAAATGTTCCCCTTTGAGAACTTTTTTCATCTGGGGAAACAAAAAAAGTCACTCTGAGAAAGATGGGGTGAATAGGGAGGGTGGAGCACTGGGGTTATGATCTTTTTGGTCAAAAACTTCAGAACACAGCATGGTGTGGGCAGGTGTGCTCGTACATCGCACAGCATGAAATGGGCAAGCATATTGAAAAAATCTCACAAAAAACCCTACTGAAGCCAAATGCAGCTTCTCACAACGCTAGCTGGTACACTGATGCTGATGGTTCCTAGAGTGCTGACCTAGTGGAGGAAGCCTGTACTACAAGGGACCTGCCCTCCAAAAGATAATTCTGGATGTTTTAGGGGGTCCCCTCTCGTATATAGAGACTGAACTCAATTATATACATATAAAAATACATGTAGAAAGAGTGGCTGGAAGGAAATGCACCTAAATATTAAGAGTATATAAAGAATTACTTGAGACAATCTAACAGTCATGGCATCAGTTAAAAGCTAAATTATATTTGCTACAATTTTGCAGACTTATCTGTTCTGCCCAGCGTCACCCAGAGGGACAGTGGCTGAAATAATATGATAGGATCTGCCTCTCCCAACTTTCCCACCAGCGACCTGGGAGTTCATGTCCAGAGTTTGCCACAGAATGATCTGGCTGTTTGTATGTTTGTTTTTAAGGAAAATGAACAGGCAGAAAAGATCAACATTAGCCTGGCTTTCTTCTTGTATGACCTTCTCTCCCTCATGGATCGAGGCTTTGTGTTTAACCTCATCAAACATTATTGCAACCAGGTGAGTGTCCCTCGGAGCTAGCCACTCTTCTCCTTCTCATCTGATGTGATGCTCAGATGTGTGATCTGATTCTTTGCCGAGTTAGACAGTGTAACTCCTGCACATTCCTAAGTTTTGTAGCACATTCCTCATATCTGTGCCATAGACGTTCCTCAGACACGCTGGTTTGCCTGGATTCCTGGAGCTTTTACCAACCCAGCACAAAAGGGAATTCACATTTGTGATACAATTTGATTTCTTCAATTTAACATTTAATAGAATCATATGATTACATATTCAATCTTTGACCAGGCCTAGAGTCCCAAGTATGAGCTCTCTTTTTCACATATTAGGATAATTAATTAAATTGCTGTTGTGAAGTTCTGACTTGAAAGAGCTTCTTAAAGTGCTCTTTAATAAAATCATTCAAAAAGATTGAATTTCACTGCAAATATTTTATGATCCAACTGCATTTATCAGGGCCAACTTCCCAATTTTAGAATGCAATTCTTCCTTCATCCACTGTCACCTTCAAACTGCCCTAACAGTATCAATAGCAGTCATTGTTGCTACTCTCTCCTTCTGTTTTCCAATTCTATCTACTACCACCACCATTACTGCTACTGTCGCCACCAACCATCACTATTGTCATCACCTCCCATGCCCACCATCACACTGCCCACCACCTCCACCACCACCACCACCATTCACCTCCACCACTCGCCATCTCCACTATCACCACCATCTACCTTTGCTACTCCACTAACATTTCCACCTCTACCATTTCCACCATCACCACCATCCACCTCCACCTTCGTCACTCCACTGACATTTTTTTTTTTTTTTTTGAGTTGGAGTCTCACTCTGTCGCCCAGACTGGAGTGCAGTGGCACGCTTCCGGCCACCGCAGCCTCAACCTGCTGGGCTCCGGTGATCCTTCCACCTCAGCCTTCCATGGAGCTGGAACTACAGGCGCGCGCTACCACGCTCGGCTAATTTTTTGATTTATTGTAGAGATGAACTCTCGCCAAGTTGCCCAGGCGGGTCCTGAACCTGCGGGCTCAGGCAATCCACTCACCTCAGCCTCCCAAATCGCGGGATTACAGGCTGAACCACCGAGCCCGGCTGTCCACTGACATTTTTACCTCTACCATCTCCATCTCCACTGCCCATCTCCTCCAACATCACAACCTCCTCCACTAATATCACCCCTTCTCCCATCACTACCATAACCACCTGGCTCTCTGTGGTTGGTCACTTAGTGACTTTAAATAAGTCCTTCAATTTTTATGTGTCTTCGTTTCCTCATTTTTAAAATAAGGAAGTTCCTCCCTATAGGGGGTTTGAAGGATTTGAGGCAGCACTTGGACAGGGTTGCATGAGACAGGAACTTCCTCCCAGAACAAAACTGTCCAGAGGTTTGCAGTGAGGGGCCACCATCCAGAAGAGGAAGTGAACTCCTGGAGAGAAGGAGATGAGGGAGGGGGCTTATCTATCTAGGTGATGTTGCTGGGAAGTGCAGTGGGGATTCTCTGGGTCAGAGAGCTCCAAGGGCTGTAGCAGCTCAGGGCCGTATAACTACAAGGCTCCATCTTATCAGTAGGAAACAGCCGTCCAGTGAGGTTTAATGGGGTCTGCAAAGCAGGCAGACACTAAAAGGATACAAATTTGCTTGCCTGGACTATTTTTTTAATGATTAGATGTATAAAGATCAAATTTGGTGTGAGCTAATGGGTGGGTGTCAGTCTGCAGTGAAGAAATAAACAGCTCAGGGGCCAATTCACAGAGATAATCTCTGACACATTGACATAACACCTCTCCACCCACTCCACAAAGACCATGACTTTTCTAAAGGAAGTCCTGATGAGGAAGCAAAATAATAAAAAGAATCCTAAGGAAACGTTGGAAGGCCCAGAGCATCACCATCCTCTGCATCCTGACCCTTGGCCCCTGCTACAAATCTTCTGTTCCAGGGCCCACCAGAATAGAATGTCAAAGGGATATTTACCACTCCCTGCTCTTCCTGTTAGGTGTCTAGGATTCCAAGTCACTGGGTAGATTTTAAATGCAAGTTAGTGTGCTTTCAAAACTTTAAGCTGGACATTTGGGGAAGAGATACTAGAATACTACTATAGGTCCAGGGTTACCTACTCACAATTTTCATTATCAAAACAGAAGTAAGACAATCCAAGGTAGATGTCTACCTGCCCTGCAAAATGTACATTTTTTGTTTTCTCCTCTTTCCTTTCTTTTGCTCACTTTCTCTTTAAATTATTTCCTTTTGTTTTCTTCTGTCCTACTCATTTTTTCTTCTTCTCCCAGTCTCAACTGCCAAAAAGCCCTAGACCAGGAGTCAGGAGGCCTGTATGCTGATTCCAGTGACTCCATTAACTACTTCTGTGGTCAGGAGCATCAACCTTGAGGCATTCATTTCCTCATCTGCAGAGAGACAAGGCTGGATTAGATTTATCCAGGTCTTGACACTCTGATTTATACTCTGTATCTGCTGGTGACATTCACGAACATTGCTTAGCACTGTTAGCGGCACTCAGACCTAAAAAGATCATGACTCCAGTTCATAGTGATTTAATCATTGATCCCAACTTTCTAGATACAGGATGAACTTCATACATGAGGCAGGCTGCATTCTTCCAAAGTCATCTGATTTTATGTTTGCATAAGCTGATGCAAACATTCTGTCATGTGTCTTGCCTTTTGAAGACTTTGTGGCAATGGATATAATCTTAGTTTGTTATTAATAGTCACTAACAATAGACAAAACTACTTCTTCAATTGCTTTCTGTCATTTACCATGTGACACTAAGTTAACATCCATCCATTGGGTAGGGCCACTGAGGTGGGCATTGTGGGTCTCAACCCTTGGGGATGATGTTTTGGGAATTCACCTTACTCCTCATCTCTCAAATTGTTTTTGAAATTGCTATCTTTGATGAAGACACAAGGAACCTATGTGGGGACCTATGTGGGGCCTTCTGTCATGTGCAAACACCTTGTACTTTTTCAAGTTTTAATAGTCAGCTTGATACAACTTTTTTTTTTTTTTTTTTTTGAGTTGTAATCTTACTCTGTCGCCCAGGCTAGAGTGCAGTGGCATGCTCACAGCCACCACAGCCTTGACTTGCTGGGCTCAGGTGATCCTTCCGCCTCAGCCTCCCATAGCTGGAACGACAAGCATGTGCCATCATGCCCTGCTAATATTTTTACTTATTGTAGAGATGAGGTCTCACCAAGTTTCCCAGGCCGGTCTCGAACCCGTGGGCTCAGGCAATCTTCTCACCTTGACCTCCCAAAGTACGGGATTATAGGTGTGAACCACCACTCCTGGCCAATCCAACAACTCTTAATGAGTGACCCTAAGTGATGGGCACATGACCAAGTTCCCATCAATTCAATTTATTTTTATAAATATTTTTATAATAGGTAATGGCATTTACTTGTTTTAAGAGAATGTCTAACTATGGATTGATTCCATAGGCAAAATGCCCTGCAACACCATGGCTTCTAAAATGGCTGAAAATACATTTAGAAAATTACTTTTCAAGTGAGTGAAAAGGAGGCATGTCTTTGTAAGGATGAAATGCTTTGTATTCCTGTGCTGGGGCAAGAGGGTGTTTACGATGCAATATTGAGGGGCTCAAGGGCCTTCAGCAACCCCCCTCCCCTCTTCTGTGTCTTTAGAGGCATGCCTCGAAGTCTGGGCCTTTCCATTGTTCAGCTTACCTGAGGGAATCCGTGAATCTATTCCAGACTGTCATCTTCATTTGTTTATCATTGTTTGTTTAAGGAAGATTTTTTTTCCCTAAATATTCTCTTCCAGTTTTCTCTTTATTTCTCATCCATTTCCTCCTCTTTCACTTTAGGGCAAACTCTTTGACTTCTTTGCAGGCACTACATACTTTCCTAAGCAATTTGATGCCTTCCTCTAGAGAACTAGTTCAAGGACTTTCCAATTAGATTCTAATTAAAGGCCCCAATGGGGCCTTTAATTAGAATCTACAAAAGAACACTTATGGCATTAAAGTCATCTAGTCATATTCTGTTAGTTTCATATGACCCCATGTGAGGTCAACTCCTTTCATTTAGTTTCTTGGACACTGTAGAGTTCTTGTAAAATGAATTATATTATGTTACACTGAAGACATATCTCAAGATGATTTTCAGCACAGGCTTGCCATGGTATTATGGATTTGACAAAGTGGACATGGGGCAAGTATCCTCAACTTGGACAGCTATTAGGCTAGAATGAGTAGGGGAACATTAATGAAGGAAAACTTATCGGGCCTCCCTGTAACTCAGAATTTGCCATCTGTTGCACTGTCCCATTAATTTTTATTAAATTGATTGCCTTCATCTGGGGAGAAGGGATTTTTTGTATCTGCCAACTTCAGCTCCATTTACCTTATAATAAATGCTTTATCCCTCTTTTCATTTTCTTTCCTAGCTATCAGCCAAACTCAATAACCTTCCAACGCTTATTTCCATGAGACTGGAGTTCCTGCGAATCCTCTGTAGCCATGAGCATTACCTCAATCTGAATCTCTTCTTTATGAATACTGATACGGCTCCAGTATCTCCTTGTCCCTCCATATCTTCCCAGGTAATCAACTAATTGAAAGAATTATTTCATTTAATTAGCTTAGTTTAACCATGTATTTCCTATAAAGATTGGTCTTATTAATTAGAAGAAAAATTAAGCTATTCAAATCAGATCAAGTAAGCCACCCTGAAGTAACGCCACCTTAGCGAACAGTTTTCAAGCCTGCTAACTGGTTTCTTCCTAGGCTCAAGGGTTCCTGATGAGGCCAAGTAGAGCAAAGAATTCCAAAGCACTATGAGAATTCAGAAACTCATAGAAAAGTCTCCAATCTTCCTTTGTCTGACATTAGCCAATTATTACTATATTTTGCAAATACAGAATTCCAAAGTCAAATATGTTTTGGAAACTAAGGTAACCAAGTTTTCTTTTGCAGTAGACAATCCAAGACTCTTTACCTTATTAATGTAAATACCCAAGAAGTAGAAGAGGAGATGGGAGGAGGTGTGTGTGATAAGCACTAATTCCCAAGTGATTTGACCTGAAGACCCCACCCCCACCGCATAGATTTCTCAAGGGACTAGTATCCTCCAGAAAAAAACTTTATGGAAATGCTGTTTTATAGTCACATCCCATTTACAGGGAACAAATCAGTAGCTCAGAGCAGCAGGCACTTCTCATTTTTCAGGTTCTGTTTCTGTGGCATATTTCTTGATACTAGCACAAAGACTTTCCTATTAATTGAAAAGAAAAAAGTCTTAGCCATTTGTGCCAAATGAGGTGATCCAGAGGTTAACTACATGGCTTTCTTAATGTGAACTAGGAAAGATCTGGCTTACAAGCAGCAGTTCCAAATGTGTAAACTTTCCGCTGCATCAGCAAGTTACATCCTAAAACTACCCTAACTAACCTTGCCCTAGATCCTCTCCCCACATTTCTCTTCTGACTGCCCCAGGAGTTGCCAAACTCAGGAGCCAGCCTCACCAAACCATGAAAGAGTCCAGATACTTTTTGTGAAATACGAAACGAGCTCCCAGGATAAGAATACAGGACAGGAATTACCTAGGACTGGAAAATCTGACACTTCCTTGCCTGACACCACTTCTAGTTCCAGGCCAGAAAAAGACAATATGCTGAAACCATGCTCAGAAGGGTAGCTGAGTAAACAGGGGCCTTAAAGGAGGGAGCTGGTTTAGGGAATGGCACATTCACAGCCACAGGATTGGATGGGATTCTTATTTCCCTAATCCAAATTTCATCCTAGAATTTTAATCTTCAACTTTTTATTTCAGGCAGCGAAGGGAATGATACTCACTTTTCAACAGACCCTGACTGCTTTATTTGTATCTTTCTCACTTGGAAGCCCTCTATTTGTGGGAATGGGAATGTGAAGTAACCACTTTACCCCTCAGGTTCCTTATCTGTCACGTGGGATACTAGCAGTACCTACCTCTCTGGGTAGTACTCACAAAGCCTGGCCGGAATAAGGGCTCAATAAATACTAGCCATCGCCATTTTAGCTCCAGTTCTTGTATTCATAAAACTGCTCTTGTGTTACTGTAGAACTCGAGCTCCTGCTCCAGTTTCCAGGACCAGAAGATCGCCAGCATGTTTGACCTGACTCCAGAGTACCGCCAGCAGCACTTCCTCACGGGGCTTCTCTTCACAGAACTGGCAGCTGCCCTGGATGCCGAAGGGGAAGGGTATGTATCCGACATTTAAAATGGAACATGAAGAAAAAAAAAAAGATGTTCCTTAATAAAGTTTTCAGTCCAACTTCTCACAGTTGGTGAAAAATGCCACCATACACCTGTTCTGAGGAGTAGAAGCATCTGTGATGGAGAAAATGGTGCCAACAGGAATGTGGAAAGGCATGTGAGAGGGGAGGGAGAACCACAAAATGACTTTGCTTAGTCACTTATTCATGGAGTGGAATTTGCCAATTCTACTATAGCAGGTTTCCCGGGGATGTGTTGATTAGTGAACTCCCTAGGAACAAAGCCATTTTTAAGAAAGGTGACAGCGCATAGAGGCAATTGCAGATGCCACTTGGGTCAGTGATGACAAAGGAAGTAATGACTGAGGAGAAGGCAGTTGCCATGTGTCCAGATTAGGTTTCTTGCACACAGGCCTTCTCAGGCTAAGAGAGATACCACCCATCCTGAGCTCACGAATCCTTCCATCTCTTACCTATCTGATCACTCAGGGGCAAGTGGTAGTATCTAGCCTAAAAGTTAACATACAGAGAGGGGGAGGTAGGCCCCACTCCCTTCTTCTTCCTTCTCTCTCTGTGTTCCATGAGCCCTTAGGATCAGAAACTCACAGCCTGCCTGATTGAATGGAAGGAGACATTGCCTTCTAAAACAGTATACATTCCACTTGACAATTACTGAATGCCTCCTGTGGGACAGACACGGTTGAATGTTGGAATACATCAGAAATATAGCAGTATACACAAAACAGGCAAAATTCCTTGCCCTTTCCACCACCACCCCCTCCCCCCGGGTTCACCATTCAGGAACTCAGAACCAAAGATTATTAGGAATGGAAAGTAACTGAGGGTCAAACTTTTTTTTTTTTTTTTTGAGTTGGAGTCTCGCTCTGTCACCCAGGCTGGAGCTACAGCAGCATGGAGGGTCAAACTTTTGGTGTTCAGATTAAGCACACAGAATTGAAGCAACTTGCCTGACATGACATAGCAGAAGCAAACCTAGAGCCATGCATGGTCTTCTGAGTTCCTCCTAAGGACCCACTTTCTTACACCAAACCATCTCCCCGCCTAGGAAAACTACTCCTATGACTCCCACAGCCAATTTCTAGAATAAAAGATGCTAATTAATGGTAGCATTGCTGTGTGTTATGGATTTTTGTCTAACTGAAAGTTCTCAAGTTCTCTCAAAGTGTTTATATTTTAGTGAAGGAAATAGGAGGTTCCTGCATGAAACAATTATGGGAGCACATTGAGTTCGAGCAACTGCAATAACAAATGTGTCCCAAGCACTTTGTCTATATGACACTGCTTAAGTGAATATGTCTCTGTCTCCTAGTAGGACAGTGTGAGAGACCTCATGTTCTTAGCTCTAAATCCTCCCTCCTTCCAGAAGTTCAAGTCCTAAGTAGATCCTTAGAGAGCTTTGTTTTCCATGGCTTCAATTCCATCCTTTTCTCTTTACCCTAAATAAATTTCTTCCAATTTCCTACCCTATCACTAACATACATTTCATAGCAACAAAAAAGCGCACTGACATATATATTGATAAGATGCTGAGAAATTTAAACACAAAGAAAATTGCCTTGCTCTATAAGCACACACATTTTCTTAATTGTGCTTTAATAGCACTGCTTTAAGTGATTTCTGAAAATAATCTTTTGTGTTTACATTAGAGTAGTTTCTGTTTTCCATTTTCACTTTAGCTGGAAACAGCCCTGACATCTGTTTTTTACTCCTTGTAAAATTGTCGCTGTTATATTACTAGCAACAGGGTAGAGTGTATTCAGAGATCATCATGTAATTATGTTTAATCAGGTAGATACATCCTTCAGACCCACACACACACACACACACACACACACACACAGTACCTTATATAGCCCCCCCAGAGAGTAACTAATTAACAGTGTCACTCCTTTTGACAGCAGAATAATCTGTGATTGCTGGATTATCAGTTGCTCCCCTGGAAAGTCATTAGCAATATTGTCATGACTTTACCATGTGGGCTAATACCTCAGAAACATTTAGTCTTTTAGCAGTACTTATTGATCAGTACTTCTTTTTGCTGCCAAGACAATTAATAGACTCACCAATACCTGCCCATCCATGGGGCAAGGGCTGATGGGACACCTCTCAGTACCTGGACCCCTGTAAGGAGCCATAGCTCCAGTTTCCAGTGGGTGTCCTTGAACCCCTCCCACACACACCTCGGTATATCCATAAATGTCCACACATCACTAAATCCACAGGATTTTCAAGCACTTGGAAATTGTCGAGCTTCTTTGTATTAAGTTAGCAAATTGCCTTGCCTTATTCAAAACAAAACCATTGCCAGGACCACAGACTAAAATGGTAGACAAGAACAAGAATAACTTTTGATATGCAATTTCAATTATCTTATTTTTGTCACGGTGTAATAATCAAAGTCATTAAACATTTGGTTAATATTTTCTATATAACCCTGGATTCGGATGTAGCCTTATTTTGTTTGAAAGAAATTCAACACCGACAGCTAGGTTCCAGGTACTCTATTAAATGTTTGACTTTAGTTTATTTACTTTTTATTGAGATATAATTGGTATAAAGTACCCAAATTTTAAGTGTAAAGTACAATTTACTTTTACTTATGAATGTATTTGGGTAACCACCAGCCAGATCAAGACATAGGATATTTCCAGTACTCCAGAACCTGTTACCCCATTTTAGTCATAGTTCCCCCACAGGTAACCACTATTCTGACTTTTATTACCAGAGGTTAGTATTTCCTATTATTAAACTTCATATTCTTTTGCTGAATATTGTGCCAGTGAGATTCTTCAGTGTGGTTGTATGTATCAGTAGTTCATTTTTTTCTTTCAACTATATCTAGTATTGTTTTGTCTACTATAAATAGACATCTGAGTTGCTTTCAATTTGGGGCTATTATGAAAAAAGCTGCTATGAACATTCCTATATGTGGCTTTTGGTAGACATTAAAACTCATTTCTTTGGAGGATAAATATAGCCTAATGTTTAATTTTTATTTTAATTTACTGTTCTTGAATAGGTAAATATGTGTACATGGTTTTAACAGAATGTCAAAAGAATATATGCTAAACTAGGAAAGGAGCACAAAATGAATCCAAAGTAAGCAGATAGTAGGAAATAATAAAGATTTTAGCCAAAATAAATGAAATAGAGAATAGACAAACAACAGAGGTCAGGCATGGGCATGGTGGCCCATGCCTATAATCCCAGCACTTTAGGAGGCTAAGACATGAAAATCGTCTAAGGCTAGGGTATTGAGACTGTCCTGGGCAACAGAGTGAGACCCTGCCTCTATAAAAAAAAATTATAAAATTAGCCAGGCATAGCAGTGCATGCTGTAGTGCAACTACTGGGAGGCTAAGGTGGGAGGATCAATTGAGCCCAGGAGTTTGAGGCTGAAGTGAGGTATGAGCTATGATCGTGCCTCTGCACTCTAGCCTGGGCAACAGAGCAAACTCTTTTCTCAAAAAAAAAGTGAGTGTGTATGTGTGTATACACATGCTTAGTAGGATTTATTCCAGGAATACAAGACAGGTATAATATCTGAAAATTAATTGATATACCATATTCATAGAATAAAGGACAAAAACCCACAAATCATCTTGATAGATGCAAAGAAAGCATTTCATAATTCTGATACTCCTTCCTGATAAAAACAGCTAATAAACACTTTAGGAATATAAGAGAACTCTCTTAAACTGACTAAGGGTCTGTATGAAAAACCCATAGCTAACATGATACTAGTAAAAGACTGAATGTTTTCCCCCTATGATTAGGAACAAGACAAAAATGCCCACCGTTGCCACTTTTATTCAACACTAGACGGGCAATCAGGCAAAAAAATAATGTAAAATCATCTATGTAATGTAATATAATATAATGTAAAAAGAAGAAGTAAAACTATCTCTATTCACAGATGACATAATCTTGTTTATAGAATATCCTAAGGAATCCATCCACACACACCACACACACACATACACAAAACTAATAAATGAGTTCAGCAAGGTTGTAGGGTACAAGATCAAATTACAAAAATCAGTTGACTATATACTTATGAAGAAATGTCTGAAAATGAAATTAAGGAAATAGTTTCATTTAAAATAGCATCAAAATGAATAAAATACTTAGGAGTAAATTTAACAAAAGAAGTACAAGACTTGTACATTAAAAATGTCAGAACCAGCCGGGCTCGGTGGCTCAGCCTATAATCCCGCACCTTTGGGAGGCTGAGGTGAGTGGATTGCCTGAGCCCGCAGGTTCGAGACCCGCCTGGGCAAGCGAGACCTCATCTCTACAATAAATCAAAAAATCAGCCGGGCGTGGTAGCGCGCGCCTGTAGTTCCAGCTACTCAGAAGGCTGAGGCAGAAGGATTGCCTGAGCCCAGCAGGTCGAGGCTGC
The DNA here is from genome assembly GCA_963574415.1 of Tarsius wallacei. Taxonomy (NCBI): domain Eukaryota; kingdom Metazoa; phylum Chordata; class Mammalia; order Primates; family Tarsiidae; genus Tarsius; species Tarsius wallacei. The sequence goes on along the minus strand of CAUYQG010076704.1, from coordinate 5,323 downwards.
GGCCACTGCACTCCGGTCTGGGCGACCAACTCAAAAAAAAAAAAAAAAATGTCAGAACCCTAGTAAAGAAAGAGAGGGCTAAATAAATGGAGAGATCATTCCTGTTCATGGATTGGAAGATTTAGTAATCCCAGCACTTTGAGAGGCCGAGGTGAGAGGATTGCCTGAACCTAGAGGTTCGAGACCAGCCTAGGCAACTTGGTGAGACCGCATCTCTACAATAAATCACAAAAACTAGCAGGGCATGGTGGCATGCATCTATAGTTCCAGCTACTTAGAAGGCTGAGGTGGAAAGATCGCCTAAACCCAGCAGGTCGAGGCTGCGGTGGCTGTGAGCATGCCACTGCACTCCAGCCTGGGTGACAAAGAGTGAGACTCCAACAACAACAACAACAACAACAACAAAAGACTCACTCCCAGGAAGGAGAGGAGTCTAACTTCTCTAGAGCATAAAGCTGCCTGGTATTTGAAGGAAATTTGGATCGTGATAGCCAGTAAGAGGGGTATTAGGTGGACCTCTGCAGAAATAAGATGGGGCAGGGTGGCTCACAGACCCACAGGGAGAAGCTGAACAACCCAACTCTGGGGAGGGCAGGACATGAGGGTGGCTCTGGGAGTCTTGAGGGAAAGAACTACCGAACAGTGTCCTCAGGATGGCCCCACCAAGATGAAACGGCTCCAGAAGGGTTACTGTGCTTCAGTGTCAGGTTCCTGGAAGAGAGTCTTAATTGGCTGAGCCTGGCCACTTGATTGATAGCCCTGCCTCCTGAATCACCTGTGTTGGAGGAGGGATGATCCTCCTGAGGGAACTGAGAGGTTGCTCCCACAAGAAGGCAAGGAGAGGTGAGTGGTCAGTCCTAGAGATGGGTGGGGCAGAGCAGAAATGGGCTTGTGCCACCCTAAGTTAGACGGACCTCTCATCAATGAGAGTTTTTATTTGCAAGCAACAGACACCAGCCTTGACTAATTTAAGCAAAAAGATTATTTAAAGACTATTGGGGCTGGGCACCTTGCCTCATGCTGTAATCCTAGCACTCTGGGAGGTCAAGGCAGGAGAATTGCTTGAGTCTAGGAGTCCGAGACCAGTCTGGGCAACATAGTGAGACCTCACCTCTACCAAAAAAAAAAAAAAAAAAGTCAGCTGTCCTGGAGTGTGCCTGTAGTCCCAGCTACTGGGGAGGCTGAGGCAGGAGGATCATTTCATTCCAAGAGCTCAAGGCTGCAGTGGGGCAGGATGGCGCCACTGCACTCCAGCCTGGGTGACAGAGTGAAACACAGTCTCAAAATAAGTAAATAAATAAATGATTAAATAAGGCTAATGGATAACTTGTAGAATCTCCCAGAGGGTTGGGGGCCGCACAGGCAGGAGCAACGCCCCAAGTGAAGGTACAGACACCTCCTCTTGCACGTCCAATGTTTCCGCCTCAGTCACTGTCCCCGTTGGCTCTGTCACTGCCCTGGATCCTGCCTGGTCCCTGTTTATTTGCATTGCTAACTCCTGGTTCTGCTGTAGGTGTGTCAAGGGGCAGAACCCAGGCCTTGGGCCTTCCATAAGCTGCAAGGAAGACTGGGAAAATGAGTGTTTGACACTTTCAGGCACCAGAGGAAGGGAATGACTCATTTACATAAGCTGAGAGATCTCCCATACAAAAGAAGAGGGTTTAGTAGCTGAGTGGCCAAGAAGAGTGACATGTCCATGATGTACTAAGCTGAAGGCGTTAGGAAAGACTGTTAGCTCATGGAGACCAGGGACTGGGTCTTTGTGATCACACTTAATTGGAGGGGGGGTCACACAGCCCCAATAATAGTCCAACAAGAGGCAAGAACTTGGGCAGAGGCTGGGTCAGTGGGGATTGGAAGCATCTGTTTGCAAACACCTTCAACTTCCTTGTCCTTCCTGGACTCTGTGGTACTGAACAGAAAACCCCAGCCAGGGATGAGCCCTTCTCTGCCCCCAACTACACGGGGTAGCTAATATTGCTGGAGAAAACCACAGAGGCGAGCTGGCTGGCTTCATTTGAAGTGCCCATCACACCCCAGAGAGGCCTTCATAGCCTCCCAAGTGGCGAGGGTATTGCTTGCCCACACAGGGGAGGCCTGTCTCATCCTGTCTTCTTTCTCCTCAGACTCCTCCCTTCTCTCACGCCCTCTTCGTGGACAGCGCAGAAGTCCTCGTGCTCTGTCCTTCTTGCTGTGTATTCCATATTCCCTCTGGTTCTAGCACAGAAGATGTTCCTTCTGAGCACTAGATCTCATTTTCTTGTGCCCTCTCACTCCTACTGCATCAGTTTATCTGTCCCTCTCCCCTCTCTCCTAAAACCATGTCCATCAGCATGCAAACAGGCTTTAGTTTCTTTCATCTTAAAAAACAACCTTCCTTGTCTCACGCCCCTCCAAATTCTGCTCTGTTTCCTCTGCCCTCTTCGTAGAAACTTCCTGTGTGAGTGGACTCTGGATGCTCACAAATATTCACTGCTCCCTGACTTCCCCAGGGGTGTTCTTCCATGATGGCAGACTGGGCCCCGTGACTTACTTCCACCAATGAAATGTGAGCAGGAGAGACGTGTGTCACTTGAAACAAAAGTGCAAGGGCCAGTAGTTGCCCATGTCTTTTTCCTCATCTTTTCCCTCTGCCCAAAGACCGACCAGCAGTGTTCTAGGTAGAGGAGGTCTCTTGACCCAGGACCTCGAGCAGAGCCTCAGCTGTCTTGCTGTCTTGTGATTCTGGGATCCCTTGTTATCAGGCACACCCCAGCCTGTCCTGGCTCCGCTTCCTCACTCCCATTCACTCTTCATCCCACTCCATATGTCTTCTGCCCCCATTTTCTGCCAGAAATGAACTTTCCAGGGTTGCCAGTGACCTCTAAGCTGCCAAATCAATTGGACATTTTGTCCTCACCTAAACCCAGGAGCCCTCTTCAGAGTTGATGATCCCTCCTTCTTGAAACACTCTTGGCTCTGGGTATGCTACACTTTCCTGGCTTTCCTCTGACCTCACTGGCCATCCCTTTCCTTGGCTGGCTCGTCCCTTCCTCTCCTCAAAAGTGTGGTGTTGCCAAAGGCTTTAATCCTGCATCTACCTTCTTGCCTCTCATCGGTGACCTCATCCGCTCCCACAGATTTAAGTACCGTCTCTATGCCACTGACTCCCAAGTGTACTGCTCACATTTGGGCTCCAGTATTGTACATCGGGCTGCTGCCAGCTAAGCATCTCTCCAAGGCTTCTACTTTATGTGCCCTAAATGGAACTCTTGATTGTCCCCAAGCCCATTTGCCTGTTTCACTCCTCCAGCCTTACGGTGGTAGCCTCCTCTTCGCAGTCATTTGGACCAGACCTGGGAAGCTACCCCACACTGGTCCATCTGTGTGTCCTGGCAATTCTATAGCCAGTTTCTCCCACCTATCCACTGCTCTCTGTCTCCATGGCCCCTTCCCTATCCAGACCCTCAACATCTCTCACAGATGACAATAACAGGCTTCCCTCTTTGCTCCCCTCAACCCACCCTCCAATAGCAGCCTTCCAAATCCAATCCTTTCATTCCCACCCCAGGTTCTGCAATGGCTTCTCATCACACCCAAAATTAGATCCAAGCCCTTTCTTTTAAGGTGTGGCTTTTATTTATTTATATTTTTTTCTTGTTTATTTATTTTTATAAATGTTTTATTTTAACTATGTGGGGTACAATTCAGGGTTAGGTATACAAATGTTCGTTATGCAAGTACCCTTGTTGATGAGGTGTACCCCCTCCTCCCCTGGCAGTTTCTCACTACTGCCAATCCCTTTCTTATAGTATTACGATAGTTGTTCAAGGTTCACTTATGAATGAGAACATGTGAAACTCGGTTCTTTGTTTCTGTGATAGGTCACTCAGTTATAGCCTCTAAGTCCATCCAAGTTGCTGCGAAGTTCATAAGGTGTGGCTTTTAAAACTGTGCAAGGCCTGACCCTTCTGCCCCTCCCCCCTCATCTATGCCAAGCTCAGTCCTGCTCCAGGACCTTTGCCCCAGGGAACCTGCTGTTCCCTCTGCCTTGAAGGCTGTTCACTGGTGGTGGCGGTGGCGGCAGTGGCTGCTGCTGCCGCTGCTTCTCCTCCTCCTCCTCCTCCTCATCCTCTTCCTCCTCCTCCTCTTCCTCTAATTTTTTTTTTTTTTTGAGTTGGAGTCTCACTCTGTTGCCCAGCCTGGAGCAGGCTGGCACACTCACTGCTGGGCTCAGGTGACTTCCGCCTCAGCTTTCCAAGTAGCTGGAACTACAGGCATGCGCCATCATGCCCACCTAATTTTTTGATTTTTTATAGAGACGAGGTCTCACCAAGTTTCTCAGGCTGGTCTGGAACCCATGGGCTCAGGCAATTCTCTCACCTCGGCCTCCCAAGGTGCTGGGATTAAAGGTGTGAGCCATCGCACCCGGCGCTCCTCTTCTTTTTGTAGCAATTACCTCTTGCTTGTTGTCCAGGCTGGTCTCAAACTCTCCCACTTAGGGCTCTCAAAGCACTGGGATTACAGGTGTGAGCCTCCATGACTGGCCAGCTTCTTTTCTTTTAGATTTCAACTTAGACATTACTTTTCAGGGAGGCCCTCCATGATCATAGAGCTCAAGTAGGTTCCTTCATTTGTCTCCATCTTAACCCCTCTTTGTGTTCTCGGCACTTACCACAGTCTGCCCTTTTGGGCTTGTCTGGTTCTTTTTGTTTAATTGCATCTCCTCCTAGAAGGTGGGAAAGTAGGCCCCATCTGGGAAGAAGCCACGGTCCCACTGCTGCAGAAGCAGGCCCGAAGCTCAGCTTCTCACATGAATGAAGGAGAGTGGTAGGATACAGCTGCACTCAGAGACCCAGATGCCAGTTCTGAATGCCTTTCACTGACAGCAAGAAATGGCTCTTCGAGGAACTGGAACAAGGGCTCTTGGCAGAGTGTTCTGCACCTGCTTCTCCAAGGCAGGACCTATCTCCTATTTTGTGTCATTGACACCTCAGCCCTGCCCAGTGCCAGGACCCATAGGATTTGGTAGGTCCCCACACCACTCCCTTTCCTCACGTCCCTCACCAAACCCCCAGGTAGGCATCTCAACAGACATTTGCCACTGAGAGTTATCCTGCCCCCACATAGGTCCCCCTGCCCCACTAAACACACCTAAGATACCACTTAGGAGTCAGCAGGCCTATCTGGTTGTGGATGGGTCCACAATTTGCTGTAGTTCTGGGGAGGGACAGTTGGCTCTACAAGGTGCCGAGGAGGAGGCAGTGCCCAGAAACTTCACAGAAGCCTCCCGGGGGGGCCAGTCACGGTGGCTCAAGCCTGTAATCCCAACACTTTGGGAGGC
>CAUYQG010076701.1:0-12269 GCA_963574415.1 Tarsius wallacei | reverse complement strand
CACATTGAGTCAAATATTAATGGCAGAATCCTAAGGTATACATGTCTACTGTGAAAAGGTTGAATTTGCAGTATGTTTGTAATTTGTCATAATAAGTTGTTGGGAAAATATTAATTGATAGTGGAACTTTTTTTTTTTTTTAAATAAAGATGTGGGGTACAATTAAGGGTTAGGTATACAAACGTTGATTATGCAGGTACCTTTGTTGATGAGGTGTGTCCCTCCCTCCCCTGGCAGTTTCACTCAACTGCCAATCCCACCTCCCTCCCCTGACAGTTTCCCACTACTGCCAATCCCTTTCTTACTGTATTCAATTGTTCAAGTTCTGCTTATGAGTAAGAACATATGGTACTCTGTTCTTTGTTTCTGTGATAGATCACTGAATATGATCGACTCTAAATCCATCCAAGTTGCTGCGAAGTCCATATGTTTGTCCTTTATGGCTGCGTAATATTCCACTGTGTATATGTACCACATTTTAAAATCCAGTCCAGCTTCGATGGGCAGCTTGGTTGGTTCCATGTTTTTGCTATTGTGAATAGAGCTGCAACAAACATATGTGTGCAGGTATCTTTTTTGTAGAATGGTTTGAGTTCCTCCGGGTATATTCCCAGTAGGGGAATTGCTCGGTCATATGGAAGGTCAGTGTCTAGTTCTTTCAGAAATCGCCACACTGTCTTCCAAAGAGGTTGCACTAGTTTGCATTTCCACCAGAGTAGTAGAAGCATTCTTTTTTCTCCACATCCTCACCAGCATCTGTTGTTGTTTGTTTTATTAATGATGGCCATTCTTACTGTGGTTAGGTGGTATCTCAATGTGGTTTTGATTTGCATTTCTCAGATAATGAGTGAGGCCGAGCACTTTTTCATGTGTCTGTTGGCTGCCCATATATCTTCTTTTGAGAAGTGTCTATTTATGTCTTTTTTTGCACACTTTTTAATGGGACTGTTTTTTTCCTTTCAGCGTGTTTGAGTTCCTTGTAGATCCTTGTTAGGCCTTTGTCAGATATACAGTTGGCAAACATTTTTTCCCATTCTGTAGGCTGTCTCCCTGCTCTCTTGATGGTTTCTTTTGCTTTGCAGAAGTTCGTTAGTTTGATGAGGGCCCACTTGTCTGTCTTATTTCTTAAGGTATGGGCATTTAGGGTTCTGATCAGGAATTGGTTGCCAGTTCCAATTTCCATAAGGGTGTCTCCTGTGTTTTCTAAGATTCTTATAGTTTGAGGCTTTGCGTTTTGGTCTGTTCACGTGTGATGTGTTATTTTTCAAACTTTGTTTCTCTTTGCTTCGGAGATATTTGTCTGTGAATGTGTGGCTGTCAGAATCCTTGAGAATAGATCCCTGCTGTTAATTATAGTAAATTGTCGCCGTATCTGTGGAGCTGGAGTCCAGAGAAGGAGTTTTCTAGTTTCTTAGTACCAGTTGTCTTTCTTTGGGTCTATCATCACAACTTTCCTTGGCAGTGTCTTCAGATGGAGTGTTGGAAATCACGTGGCTTCTCTGGGACTGCATCCCATGCTGTTTACAGTGCTTTTTTCTGTTTGTTTCTGTAATGATGGGGATGAGGAAAGGAACAGTAGAAATTTCCCAATTTCAGGTACCACTGAACATGGACTTTGGCATTAGACGAACCAGGCTTTGAATCCCGTTTCCATCACTGATAGCCTCGTGGTTTTAACCTCTTTGAGCCTCATTTTCCTCATCTGTGTAGTGGGGACAGTAACAATTTCGTAGAGTTTGTTGGAAGGAGTAAATGAAATGGTGCTTATAAAACAATTGGCATAGTATCCAGCATGCACTAATAGATTGAAAATCAATAGAGTTGTGAGGGAATAGTTAAATCATTGGAAATGGGCTTTATAAGACTTCCAGGCTGTTTGAGTAAGAAGAAAGCTGTGAAGTAATATGCCCAATGAAAATAAGCCAGATGACTCTTATGTGAACACTTATCCTCCAGAAACGGTCCCTGGGAAATCTGTGGATTCTTCCCTAAAGACATTGGATCAACAGGCTGCCACAGAAATCACTAGCGTTATAGTGCTTGACAATATACAGTGGTGTTTAGGAATCCAAGACTTTAAAGTAGTAGAGATGATTTTTTGGGTGCCTGGCATCCATTACCTTATTTCCAGTCATACCCACATTTTCTTTTTGGGGGGTACACTCTTTCTCTGTTTTATAGTCTGTGTGTACCTGGGGAAGCTGACTCCATGGCTTCTTTCAGAAGCGACCCAGGTCTGGTCCCTGAAAGCATCATATGTCCCTGGCTACAGTGATGGGTTCAGAACAGGCACATGACCGAGCTGAGCCCTCAGAGACAGGGACATGTCATTCTGGGGTTTTTGTTGGCAGCATTGTGGAAGCTGAACCAGGCCATGACTCTGCATTCCTAAAACGGCTGGGGACTGGCCGCTGCGTGAAGCCTGAGAACCAACCCAGTGCAGAAGAGGCAGGCATGGAAGGAAGTCCTGAGTTACTCACGCCTTTCTTGTTTTTTACTTAAGTCACTTTCAGTCAGGTCATTTGTAGTCATTTGCAGCTGAAAGAGTGCTACACATACATAGCTGCTCACCCAGCATGTTGTCTGCTAGTATGCTTAAGTTTTCTTTTTTTTTGGTGCGCATATGGCCAACGCAGCCTCAACCTGCTGGGCTCAGGCGATCCTCTCTGTTCAGCCTTCGAAGTAGCTGGAACCACAGGTACATGTCACCATGCCCCTGGCTAATTTTTTGATTTACTGTAGAGACAAGGTCTCACCAAGTTGCCCAGGCTGGTCTCCAACCCCTGGGCTCAGGCAGTCCCTTGCCTCGGCCTCTCAAAGTGCTAGGATGACAGGCATGAGCCACCACGCACTTACTAATTCCAGGGAAGGACTCACTTGCTCCTGTTAGGCATGTTTTTATCCCCCTGGAATATCTCTGCTTGCACTCTGTGCTGTCCACTGCGGTAGGTGCGAGCCTTGTGGCATGGAGCATTTGAAGTATGGCTAGTTACCAGCTGAGATGTGCTGTCAATATAAAATGTGCACCTGATTTCAAAGACCTTGCATGAAAAAAGAACAGAAGATTTCTTAATTTTTGGACACGTTGATTGCACGTGGTGAGCTGAAAATAATTTTGGAAGTATTGGAATAAATAAAATATTTTGTTAAAATGAGTATCCTATTTCTTTTTTTAATGTGGCTGCTGGAAAATTTAAATTATAAATGCCTCTCATTGTATCACTGTTGGTGTCATTGGCTAATGAATGGCTTTGTACTAGCCTAGGCTCTGTGAACACTCCAGATAACCCTATCCCCTAGTCCAGTGCTTTGTGCGCAGCATATAATCAACACGTTTGTTGGGTGAGTCATAAATTTTCTAGTGCTTAATTTATTACCTGTTAGTTATGTGCCATGCTAATTTACTGATGGGGAAAATAAGATAAGGTGTTTTTGAAAAATACATTATGTTTTACTCTTAGATTTTTTTCATCTAGACTGTTTCCATGGAAACAGCAACCAAAAGACTGTCATGGTGCTATAATGCTCTTCGGGTGATATTTGCTGTCATTGTTAACCAAGACTCACAAGTTTAAATTATTTAGATACATGTTTCTTGATCCAAAGAGCAAAAATTTAATTTGAGGGAATGTTGTGAAATATTCACTTTTTGGGGGTACTCTTTTGAAGTTCTGCCTTTCCATTAAAATCACATGCAGGAAGGCAAAAGCATTGCCAAAGCATGGGTGCTGTTCTGTTTCTACTAGGTGCCTCAGCTAGTGTTTGTTTTACTTTATAGTGTCTATTACTAACTTATTTTCTTTCCTACTGATTACCATATAAGTATGAATTGCTAAATGCCCTTTGCATTGTTTGAACATAATTATATTGTCTAATATAAGTGAACTTCTCTTAGTAGAATCGTAAGTCAGGTTGCATTGAAGATGCTGGTAGACAGGAACGGAGACAACTCTATCCAGAATTGTTTATGGAACTCAGAGCCATTGGTAAGACAGAGCAAGTGAATTCCTGATCTTGGGGCATTAATTGACAGGGTAGTAGTTGGTGGCCGTATATGACACTGTTGTTCCAATGAGGAAACAGAAAAGCTCCTTTTGATATCTGTATCGTAAAGCCCCAGGTAGAAAGCTTTAAGCCTGGTTAGAACAATTTCTTGTGTATAAGATTGTGTTCAGATCTTTGTACAAATTTTGCCGTGTGACATACATAAGCGAATATTTTTCAAGAAGCTTTGACAGGGATCAATGGGCAGCTCAGAATTTGAGGTGCTCTTCAATTTTATGTTCATTCAAATTGATTTTGCTATCACAGAAGCACATAATTATTTGAATTTTGAGGATGTAAAAAGGGATGTCAATTTTGAGGGCTCCATTTTATTACAGTTAAAAATGAAAATACAAAATTGTGGGAAATGGTGGTAAGACTAAGAAATCAGGTCTGTGTAGCATTTTGTCCTCCATATCAATGGCAATATGTATTTTCTTCTGGAAATTAGCTTCCCTGATGCTGTCAACAGAGGATAATTTCCCCTTGGATCTGTCATTTGTTTATTTATGCAAACATACGTATGTGTGTGTGTACCTTTATATGCATATACATGTATGTAGGTATGTGTACATTTTGGTTTGTGTAGCTTGTTCATATCTACTTTACATGTGCTTAAATACAATATATATTTTTAAAATTATAACTCCATCATCAGGCTGCCTAATTTGAATCATGCTTCCATCACTTTGGATCTTGGGCAAGTTACGTACTCTCAGTTTTCTCATCTGAAAAATGGGGAGGAGTATGAAAATGATATCCCACTTAGGATTCTTATGAGGATTAAGGCTGTAATTCTGCATCTCAGTTGATACATGCCTGATACATAGTAAGCTCTTTGTAATCATGTCTCCAAATCCATTCCATTTAGATGTGGACATTGACCCCATGAGGTAATCCCTGTTTAATTTAGACCGTGTATGACTTAGTGACATCAGTCTTATCCCCTTCTGTTTAATAACAAAAATGCTAATATTCTGTCCTCATCCCTTGTTTTTGATTTGTCACTTCTAATTTTAGTGGCCTCCCTCTCAACCTTTTCCTGGCTGCACTGTGCTTTTCTTTAGGTAATGGGGCTTTGATATTTCAGCCAGATGTAGACTGTAGGTATGGACTATGGTGGATGGTTGCCCCCCCCCTTTTTTTAAACAGTGGTGACACACACCCCTAAACCCCCAAGTGATGTGCTGAAATGTTTAAGCTGGAAGAAATTTTATGGATTGTCTAGCCCAGTGCTTCAGTTTCTCGAAGCAGAAGGTTAGGGCCTGAGGCTGTACCGCCTGCTGTCAATGGACATTTGCGGTGAATCTTGAAAGACATTTTATTTTGTAACAGCGTACAATTCACGGAGTAAAACAAAAATTTCATTTTGGCTTTTTGGAGATATCAGGAAATTCTTAAATGTATGAGAAACTACTTCTATTTCCTGAGAAGCTACTTTGGAATTGCAGGGAACGTGGACATGTATTGATGAGAAACACAAGGAAAGTCACTTGTGGTTCTTTTTCCTTTGCTGTGTCGGCTGGCCTTGGGGGGCTACCCCTTCTCTCACCCTCCTACTTCTCTCTCTCCTGAGGTTTTATATCCTGAAACGTTGTGCCAGCCCATTCCTCCTTTGTCTGTTCATGGTCACTGCCTGGTTCGAGCTCTCCCTGCCAGGCATCTTGGCTGCTACGGTGACTTCCCGTTTTGCTTTCCTTCGTCATTGGGGCCATACCTCCATACCAAGCCCTGCTGCCAGGTGATTGGCCTGCCACGTAGATCTGGCCACATCATTTCTTCATGAGAACTCTTGCTTCCCTGGTGTACACAGTCCAGCCCTCAGACCCTCTCTCTGTCCATCCCCTCACACGTGTACACCCACATAAGGCACTTCAACTCTTCCCTAAATGCTTTCTATTTTTAAACCTCTTGTCCTTTATCCCCATGACTGTCCATTGAGAGCCCTCTTGTTTCTGAGCCAGTGCACTTCTCCTAGAAACTTTTCCAGGTTATCACAACGGAAATGATTCCCCCCCATACTTGCATAATACTTCGTGTCTTTTATTCCACTTGACCTAGACATCCTCATTTTGGATATCATCGACCTCTCCTGTGTGTCATAGCAGTGCTAGTAAGCTGCGATCTTTCTCAAAATATTGGCCTGATTGAGCGTTGTTTTGATCATGAGATGAGGATGACATGGCTTCAGTGAAGTTGTCTGTCATAAAAGGACACGTTGCTTTCTGATAACCACAGGCCTTAGGATTTCCCCCTCTAGCAGTAATCTAATGATACAGAAGTTTATGATTGAGACTAGAGAAACAGAGAGGCTGACAAGCCTTCTTATTTTTGAGAGGAAATGTCTGATTAGGAGAGGAAGGTAACCTTTCGAGACGTACTCTCTGTTGGCAACTTGTATGTGGTCACATGAAACTTTGCATAGAGACACCTCCATGGTGTGGCGTGGGGTATGCTGAGAGAGGCTCCTTGTCAAGTTGGCTCTGTTCAGATACATTTCTTTGGCAGTGTTTTAAATTAATTAAAGATTCATTCCTTTCATGTTTAGCTTCGTCTTCTGTTATATATAAATGTCCTTAGAACAAGGTAGCATATTAATTCCCATAAATCATATGCAGATCACTTGATTGAGATTAATTTTCTAGAGATTTTGTTTGAAAAAGAAAATAAAGGTGGATAAGGGTAGAAAATGCAATATTTAGCTGGAGGAAGGAAAGGATGCAGAAAAGGAGAGAAAAGATTAAGAAAATAAGATTTCTGCAGTGGAATTGATCTGGGCTGGTCCTACCTGTCTGTTTAATCTATCCCTGTGGGACTCTTGCCTTTTCTCCAGCCTTTCTGTTAGAATTTGTTATAGAAATAGAGCTGGTTTAGCTGTGTTGAAAGCAGAATGTCTGTAACGGTAAATGCTGAATCTGTAAATTCTGGGTATTTCTCTAATCATGTGGATGAAAAGGCATCCTCACAATTTGTAAATAACTTTAATGTTTTTACTTTTATATAGCGGATTTCTGACCTTTGCTTTAAGCTTGTTCTCTAATCTAAAGGTGATTTTGTTATTTTTCCCCCCTTGTTCATGTATCTGCTTTTCACATTCCAGTGAAATGAGTTAAAACAGAGAGAGTGCATACTGAAAATGTTTTGTCTGCCAAGAACCATAAATAGAACTGAATTTTGTTTTTGTTTGTTTCTTTTCAGGTTTTATCAAATCAGCTGGGTCTCTTAAAAACTATTGTGAGACGCATGTTGAAAATGAGATTGAAATCTGTTCAATTAGTAGAATTCTGGATAGATACTCTGTTTTATTTGCCTAGTACAGAGCCTAGCGTATAGTAGGCACTCCGTAAATATTTGTTGGGTACATTCTAATTGACCATAATACAATATCTGTGGTTACGAAATGTTAGATACATCCGGAAGCAATATCCTGGGATAATTTTTTGAAAGGACTTAAATGGCATGTGAACCAGAAATTTCCTTCTTGTTTTTGTTATGGGTAGAATTATTTCACTTGAAATAAAATAGGCAGCCACTATCTTAACACCTTTATATTTGAAATACTAGTTCTACCGTGCTTAGCAGAAGCTGTCATTGGTAGCTATATATATATTATAAGAGTAATTGGACAGACAAAATTATTTGAGATGTGGGAATTGTGGGGAGAGAACCAATTAATTATGGGACATTGGCCTTTGGTGGTAAGCTGATTGGGATAGGTGGTAGACGGATTACAATGGTCTGAGAATATTAACAATAGGTAGTAGTGGCAGTAATATCTGAGAGACTAAAAGTTAAGATTGTGTAAGTACCCGCGGGCACAGGATACCAGGGCTTAACTATCTCGAGTTGGTCAAAAGTGTCCTCTTCCTGTTATGCTCTTTATTGGGATAAGGAGGGTTAAAATAGGGACGTTCAATCTTAGGGACGTCTTCACAGAACTCCATAGGCTTGTATTTCCCTTTCATGTAAAAGAGTCGATAAAACTGAATTAACTCTTTTGTTTGTTTGTTTTAAGTAATCTTAGGTATTTGGCTTAATTCTGGGCCTCCATGAGAATCCTAACCCAGCTCTTTTAATTAACTCCTTTTCTATCAGAAGTTAATATACTCAGTAACATCACTTTTCTACCTGTTTTATTTCTCCTTTAACTTTGAAATTAGATATAGTAGTCTGAGGCCTTTGTGAATTACACGGTATGAAGACGGACTCATCTGCCCTTTTTGATTATTAAGCACACAATATAGCCAATATTTTCTATTTACATTTGTATAGCCAATAACGTTTCATCCACTTAAAAATAGTATACAACCTGGGCGCGGTGGTTCACACCTGTAATCCCAGCATTTTAGGAAGTGGAGGCAAGAGGATTGCCCAAGCCCAGGGATTTGAGACCAGCCTGGGGAACTTGGTGAGACCTCATCTTTACAATTAAAAAAAAAAAAGTTAACTGGATGTGGTGGCACACACCTGTAGTTCCAGCTACATGGAAGGCTGAGGCAGAAGGATCACCTGAGCCTAGCAGGTCGAGGCTGCGGTGGCCATGAGTGTGCTACTACAACAGAGTAAGACTTCAATTAAAAAAATAATAATAATACACATATCCTTAATATAGTTACACTGAACCTCACTGCAAGTTATTATATAACTAAATAATATTTCATGTATCATGCACTTCACTCTCCTCTGTATACACATAACACTGTTCGTGTACATTTTTGTATTGCTTCTACCACTGCAAATATATGGCTAGAAGGGCACAGTTGGCTACAGAAGAAGAATAAACTGCTTATACCATATGTTAGCGTATGCTTCATAACAAGAAATTCTGTAAATATAAGGTAGTTGGTGACGTAAAGTGCTTATGTGAATCCACTGTTTGATTTTTTGAAAGGAAAGCATACTTTTTAAATTTCTGTATTTCTTAAGATCTAGAAAGTGTAGTTTTAATTTCCTAAGCTAGATTTCCTACTGGAGGGAAGCCGTAGGCACTGACAAAAGTGAAGAAGTATTTCTACGATACTATGATGAACTCCGAGTATATTTAGGTCATCGGGGGAATGACCCAGGCTCCAGCCATTGTAGAAAAGTATTCTGCTTTATTTATTTTGACTATAAGAATGTTATATTGAACAAATAATCTATAGCTGATGCCAATTTATGGTTTTTTTCTTAAAATATTAAGGACTTTTTTTTGGCCTCTGTATAACAGTTTATAGATTAATTCAGGTTAAATCAGATACTTAGTTTCTAGAAATACTTTTCCTCCAGGACAGGTTCTTATATTGGGTTACTAAGCAACAGATATTTTAAAGCAAAAAAACCCAAGTCGGCTCTCTTAATAACCAGAGAAATTTGAAGAAAGAGGCAACAATATAAAATGTTGGCGGAATAGAAAATAACCATGTCAAGTAATAGCCAGATTGAAAATAATCTAATTCTAAAATTTAATAAGTATTTTTTCAATAAGACTGTTAATTTTTTTGTAGAAATTTTATTTAGGGCTGAGATATAAGAACAGTTAAAAATTCCAGAATCATGCTGGCCAGAGTGGCTCATACCTGTAATCCCAGCGCTTTGGGCAGCCGAGGTGAGAGAATTGCCTGAGCCCACGGGTTCAAGACCAACCTGGGCAACTTGGCAAGACCTTGTCTCTACAATAAATCAAAAAATTAGCCGAATGTGCCTGTGGTTCTAAGTACTTGGCAGGCTGAGGCAGAAGGATGTCCTGAGCTCAGTAGGTCGAGGCTACAATGGCCATGAGTGTGCCACTGCACTCCAGCCTGGGCAACAGAGTGAGACGCCAACTCAAAAAAAAAAAAAATTGCAAAATCTCTTGTTCCATAGATTTTTCCTAAGTATTAGAAATAAGATCATTGAAATCTCTAATAACTGTTGTTAACCACTTCTTTAAAAACTTCTTATAAAAATTTACCTAGAGACAGAGGCCTAATTAACCTGAATTAATCTATAAACTATTAAACAGAGGCAAAAAAAAAAGCCTTAATATTTTAAGAAAAAACTATAAATTGGCATCAGCCAAATACATGTTCAATATAACCTACTTATGGTACAAAATAAATAAAGCAGAACACTTTTTTTTAACAGTATAGCAAAGTCGAGTATTTGAGGACAAATTCAGAACTGTCAGTCTTTGAGAAACCTAACAAAAATCGACAGCCCATTTTTAAGAATAGACGCACATCAGGAAATTTTTCCACAAGTAACTCTAATCCACGGTACGATTTAAAGGTACACTCATCTCTTTCATTGATTTTTCTCCACATGTTTGTTGTGTCTGAAAACAGCTAACCTTAATCCTATAGGTTAAGACTAACTGTAAGTTTGTCAAGTGTGAAATGTTGAGACCATGAGTTGAGGAGATGAATGGTAAGGAAATAGTAGAAAGCACTGCCCGAGGGATAATACCTAGAATACAGAGTGAAGGGTTTGCAGGAGTGGAAACCCGAGCCCTTCCACCTGATCTGTTTGGCTCTTAGGTTTCTCATGGTGAGTTAACAAGCTGTAATTTTGATTTATGAGTGACCCATATATGCATTTGGAGGGAGTGATATATTTTATTGGAACCTACCATTCTAGAGTCAACAGCTCGAATTGGGTTTTGTTTTGTTTGTAGAGATAAGGTCCTGCTATGTTGCCCAGGCTGGTCTTGAACTCCTGGTTTCAAGTGATCCTCCTGCCTCGGCCTCCCAAAGTGCTGGCATTACAGGCTGGCCTCAAATGGGATTTTTTTAATCGGCAAAGCTAGAAAGCAACTATGGGAACTTAACTGTGCTGTGTTACTCTTGAGACAGCCAGCAGCCCTGACCAGTCTTAGCTGTTTTATTTCATTCTTTAGAAAACTGCCCTAAGACCATAAAACCTGATATGCTACACAGTTGAACGAAAACAGTTGGGGGCGGAGATGGGACACACACCAGCCCCTGCATGGTTGAAAATCTGACTTTTGACTCTCCCAAAATGTAACCTACTTAGAGCCCGCTGTTGACCAGAAGGAAGCCTCACTGAGGACATAAACAGTTAACACATATTGTGTGTGTTATATGTACTGTATGCTGTATTCTTACAATAAAATAAGCTAGAGAAAAGAAAATGTTATTAAGGAAATTGTAAGGAGGAGAAGCTGGGCTCAGTGGTTCATGCCTGTAATCCCAACACTTCGCTAGGTGGAAGTGAGAGGATTGCCTGAGTCCAGGGGTTCGAGACCAGCCTGGACAACTTGGCGAGACCTTGTCTTTACAATAAATAAAAAAATTAGCTGAGCATGGTGGCATGTACCAGTGGTTCCAGCTACTTGGAAGGATCACCTGAGCCCAGCAGGTCGAGACTGCGGTGGCCATGAGCACGTCACGGTACTCCAGCCTGGGTGACAGAGTGAGACGTCTACTCCAGCAAAAAAGAAAAAGAAAATCATAAGGAAGAGAAAGTATATTTACTATCCATGAAGTGGATCATCATAAAGGTCTTCATCCTCGTCATCTTCACTTGAGTTGGCTGGGGAGGAGAAGGAGACGAGGAGTTGGCCTTGCCGTCTGGGGGTGGCAGAGGCAGGATGGAGAGGTGGGCCGGGAGGCAGGAGAGGCAGGCGCCCTCAGTGTCACTTTATGGAAAAATTCACCATAATTGTTCTGACTTCTTTGCTTTTTCGTGTCTCTAAAAATGTTCTCACATGGTAGCAGCCCTCCTGCCACCGTTGGCTTTGCTTCAGTGCTCTTATCTTGGGAGGGTCCATGTTGTGAAAGAAGTCAAGGCAGTCTTGAGGAATCGGAAACCTTCTGCCAGACTGCCTAATGTCAGCTTGTTTTCTGGAACCGCCGCGTCTCCGTCTTCCTGCTTGTCATCTGGCACTGGCTCTGAAGCACTCATCTCCGTCAAGCCATCTTCTGTTAATTCCTCTGGTGTGATGTCTGTTAGCTCTTGAGTTTCTCCAAGACCCCTCGCTTGAAACCCTTCACCCCCACCCTTTTGGCCTTCCTTACAGTCTCTTTCGTGATTTCCTTGCTGGGCTCTGTTGTGAAGTCAGGCACAGCATCGTAAACAGGAACTTACTGTTTCAGGCTTGATGGCTTTGCCAGCTTTTTCTGTCACAATGGTGGCATCTTCAGTGGGGCAACCCTTACAGACTCAAATGAGGTCCACTGTCGGGGTTCTCTCCGGAGCATTGGCAGTCCTTTCCATAAAGGGTGACATGTATCTGAACACCCAGC
>CAUYQG010076700.1:0-15392 GCA_963574415.1 Tarsius wallacei | reverse complement strand
CGCCCGGCTAATTTTTTTGATTTATTGTAGAGATGAGGTTTCGCCTGCCCAGGCAGGTCTCGAACCCGCGGGCTCAGGCAATCCACTCACCTCAGCCTCCCAAGGCGCGGGATTACAGGCTGAGCCACCGAGCCCGGCTTGACCATCTTTAAATGCCAGTGTTTTCTGAGTTCAATCATAGGCCCTCTTTTTATTCTATCCCTTCCTTGTGGGAGCCTCATTTATTCCCCTAGATTAAACAATGCCTGGCACATAAGTTTTCAATACGTTAGCTTTCGCCATTATCCTCCAAAACCCAATTCAAACGTCACCTCTTGTCCAAAGTTTAAGCCAATCTCCTCCACACTGCCTTCTACCCCAGAAGAACCTTCCATCATTTGTGTTCTCAAAGATCCTTATATAAACCTCCAGTATAACAATTAGCACAATATTTTATATATTCATAGGCTGGTCTCCCACACCAGACTGTGAGCCCCTTCAAAGAAAGGGGTGCTGTCATTGAATTATATTCTACAAGCATCCTAAAGTGTCAACTATAGGTCGCACACGGATGCTGAAGACCTGGGGGATGTCAAGAACCATTAAATGTGATCTTTGTTATTACCTCACACTTAAGCAGGAAAACAGGCATTAAACTCAATACCTAATTTGGGGTTAGGTAGTGTGATATTAATGTATTAATTGGGGGGGTAGTGTGATATTAATGTTTTCAACCAATTAACACGTATCAAGTGACTATTATGTGCCAAGTGTTCTATTAGGTACTAGAGATATAGGGTTAATAAGACAGAAAAGAAAAAGAGACATGGAATTATATTTTAACGGTCCTTTGAAGTATCTGAAGTGTCTCCTTTGTGAGATCTTTCTACCAAAGGATTTCTCATTATCCTGTAAATTGGACTTGACTTTTTCAGTTGTTCCTTCTTAGTCATATCACATATGACGCAAGACTTATAGAGCAACAATTTTTTTTATATCTTCCAAAGAATAAAGTATGACTTGAATACTGAATTTTTAAAGCAAATTAAGATTTATTTAAAAGGTGTAAAAGCTTCTTTTAAGAGGGAATAGATAGGAGACTAACATAAACATGCAATAAAAAAATTACACAGATCTTAAAGAAAGAAAGAAATTAAAAATAGAAAACAAAGAATAAATAGTTCCATGATGATTCTTAGCTTAAATGAAAAAGAATGCTAAGGTCAAGTTCATAAATAACTATGCAATGTACTGGATTCAGGAAGAAATTTTTCTGGTGATCACATATTAGGTATATATTATGGCTCAAAAATTGGGCAATAATTTCTTCTGTGGCTAAATGGGACAATTACAACTCTTGAAAAGGTAACTTTCTATAGGCTGAATATAAAGTCATCAGACTTGAAACCTACTCCAAGACTCAAATGAAGCTCTCGGCAAGACCAGGTAACTAAAAACCGAAAGCAGATGAGGGCCTTGAATTCTCCAATCAAAGCCTTTTTCTTCTTCTATGCTCTCGGAAAACCTTCTCACATTAGATGTGGCATATCCTCTGGCACAGAACTCTCTTTGAGTAACATGCTCCTTACTCCCTTGACAAATAAACCAGGGAGAACAACCCACAGAACATGGAGTTTGAAAACAGAAAAACCATGATTGCTTCATACAGCTGCCCCTACAAAGTTATTCCAATGAGTCTAATGATATTTTTAGAGGAAAGCACAAACCTATTAAATAGCTGTGCCCTGGGAAAATTAAGTCATGGCAAAATACAAGTACCACAGTGCAATTTTGCTTTAAAATTCCCAAGTAGTATCACAATACAGTGGCAGTTGCTTTTGTGTGTACAATTTATTGCCTTCTGGGACCACTTGAAGATGAGATCTCTCCCCCTTTTGGGCTACTTCAGACTAGAAATGAACTTGCAGCCTGGAAACAGGTAATGATAAGAGGATCTAGTTCTTGATAATCAAGAGATTATCCGTCAAGAAGAATGTTCACCATTTAATAAGTTAAAACCCACTTCTTTAATAAAATAAAACCTGCACTCAGTGGAGAGGCCTGAAGCTCAATGAAGCTTGGAAATTGTGAGGCTGTGCTTTCTCATAACTTATTTGTATTTCACCAAGCTGGGAAAATATGTGTTTTAATGTTGCAGGAAAACCAGGGAGACATAGCAGTATCTTGATTTTTGTTCCAAGCATACATGAGATTTGACTAAAATAGAAGAGTGTAACTTGTATGATATTAAGGCTTAACTGTCTCAAAGATTTCATAAATGGGCACCAAATGAGCCTTAGGTGATGACAGTTAAAAATTTAACCACGGCCGGGCTCGGTAGCTCAGCCTGTAATCCCAGCGTTTTGGGAGGCTGAGGTGAGTGGACTGCCTGAGGCCACGGGTTCGAGACCCGCCGGGGCAACTTGGCAAGACCTCATCTCTACAATAAATCAAAAATTAGCCGGGCGTGGTAGCGCACACCTGTAGTTCCAGCTACTTGGAAGGCTAAGGCGGAAGCATCGCCGGAGCTCGGCAAGTCAAGGCTGCGGTGGCCAGGAGCGGCCACTGCACTCCAGGCTGGGCGACAGAGTGATACTCCAACTCAAAACAACAACAACAACAACAACAACAAAATTTAACCACAATACTCCATTAAGGTTACTTAAGCTCAAACACCCACCTATTCTTCAGCTTAGACTTGTCCGTCTTGCCTGCCCTCTCTTACCTCAAACACCACGTCAAGAACCAAAGGCTTCTATCTGAACTTCTAAACTTCCCATAAAGCCAGGTAAGGCATTCCCTAACCCTATCATTAATGAACTCTAATGATATTTACACATTAACAGCCTTTAATGCTCCTGCAATTTGCCGTCTTAATTAGTACATCTTCGCATCTAACTTATTTCTTCAAAAAGAATGTTAAAAATGAATTCTGTAAACATACTATGTTCCTAAGTATGGATTTTTTGTCACTTATAACTCTATCTGACACAAATTAATCGAAATTAATACTGATGACACAAATGTGCCATTCATTACGAATATATACCACTAGTAAACATTAACAAAACAGTCCTATACGTTATACGTTCATCAAATGAAAAACCTAAGTAACTGTGCAAAGATTTCATAATGCAGACATCCCTTAATTTCAGACTTTGGAAACAAACGACGCAGATCTGTAGAACAACATTCTAATACAGCGGAATCAGTCCTTAGGTCACCCACTCATATGTCATATTTAACGGTTAAATGAGTTTTCTACACTACTGATTTTATAAAGGAAAGAGGAGTCTGGAACTCTGTTAAGCATCTAGGTTGGCGTTTCCTTTCCAACTTTATTTCAGATTTACCAACTGCCAAGTGTACTTTAAGCACATAAAATATTGGCAGCACTGAGTTGCTCAGCAAGAAAAGTCAAGCCAACTGTTCTTGCCACAACGCACGTGCAAGCTACAACCTTGTTCCCCAATCTCACTAAGTCAAGCCACTTGTACCCCAACCCTGCTTTGAAACTCGTAATATACACACATGCCAAGAGAAACATTAAGTTTTGAAGTCAGACTCCCTGTTCCTCTAAAGTGTCTTCAAACCTTTTCTTACTCTAATTCTGTGTAAGTAGTAAATACTGGGTCAGTATACAAGGAAACTAACCAGGAGTTGTTTTTGAAAAATTAAAATCCTCCTGTCCAGATCTGAAGATCTGAATTTTCACTGGATCAACTAAATCCAGTTTCCCTTAAAAATCTAGGAATTGTCTTGGTAGAGCTAATGTACATCAATTATATGTATGTGACTCAAAACCAGTCAGAAATGTTAGGCAAAGTATACATTCATCATTGTTACTTAGAACCTTCAGAGGTAGCCTAAATTTCTACCTTAGTCGTTTTTATGTATACCCAAATACAGATATGGTTCTGCATCTTCTAACACATCTGCCTTTATTATCTAAATGGAACTTGGTTTGTGTGTTTCCTAGTCTCACTCTGGCCCAGGCACTCAATAACTTGGCAGTCAGGCTGACAATTTTCTGTCTACCAAGAGCTACTCACTCCAGGCATCATCAACAAGCAAGCAACACAATTTTATTATGGACTACAGGCCAGAAGAACACTAAATTGAAATTATACTGCTGGCATATTTCAATGATCTAAAGCAACCTAGATTTATTCACAAACTGAAAAGATTAATACAAGGGGGTTCAAATTCCACTACTAGAAAAATATTATATTTTTAAAAGGTTCTAGCTAGGTGTAGTGGCTCACACCTGTCATCCCAGCACTCAGGAGGCTGAGGCAAGAGGATTGCTAGAGCCCAGGATTACAAGATCTACCTAGGCAACATAGCAAGGCCTCATTTCTACAAAAAATTAGCTAGGCATGGTAGTATACGTCTGTAATTCTAACTACTGGGAGGCTGAGGTGGAAGGATCGCTTGAACCCGGGAAGTTGAGGCTGTGGTAAGCCATAATCATGCCACTGTACTCCAGCCTAGGTGACAGAGTGAGACCCTGACTCAAAAAAAAAAAAAAAAAAAAGGTTCTAAGTTTCAAGCAATAACTCTACTTGCTTCCATAAGAATCGGCATTAAAAAATTCTTAGCCGGGCTCGATGGCTCAGCCTGTAATCCCGCGCCTTGGGAGGCTGAGGTAAGTGGATTGCCTGGGCCCACAGGTTCGAGACCCGCCTGGGCAACTTGGCGAGACCTCATCTCTACAATAATCAAAAATTAGCCAGGCGTGGTAGCGCGCGCCTGTAGTTCCAGCTACTTGGAAGGCTGAGGCAGAAGGATCGCCGGAGCCCAGCAGGTCGAGGCTGCGGTGGCCGGGAGCGACCACTGCACTCCAGTCTGGGCGACAGTGAGACTCCAACTCAAAAAAAAAAAAAAGGTTATATGAATGTGGTCTCTCTTACAAAGCACCTTATTGTACTGTACTCCCTATCTTTGGACTGTGGTAACTGACACTGTGGAAAGCAACAGTGCAGATAAGGGGATACTAGGTTCCATTGTCAGCTGTATTATAACAAGGAGAAGAAAATTCCAGAACCTGCAGTCAGCAGGGCCTCCTGGCTCCCTGAGTGACACATTGTTCCTCATGCTATCATTTGCCCTTTGTGTTCAAAGGAAATCCATTCTAATCCAGCCTCTTCCCTACAGCAACAACAGCCAAATGAAGAAGCGGCCAACATCTGCAGTGGGCTACAAGAGACCTATCAGCCAGTACGCTCGGGTTGCCATGGCGATGGGGTCCCACCCCAGGTACAGGGTAAGAAGCTGGGAAGAACCTGGGAGGGAATGCCTACAGCCGCTGCTTCCTCTAACCATCCCATCACCCTTGCTACAGCCAAAATGAACTGAGTGCCTAGAAGGTGCAGTCTTTGGGGCCCACTGCTCATCTCTGGCATGATGTTTCCACCACAGGCTGAAAATATAATGTTCTTGGAGCTGGACGTGTCCCCTCCAGCTGTCTTTGAGATGGAATTCTCTCACGACCAAGAACAGGACCCTCGTGCACTACACTTGGAGAGGCTTATGCGGTTGGACAGCTTTCTGGAAAGACCTTCCACATCTAAAGTCCGAAAGTCCAGATCCTGGTCCGTACCACCGTGGCTGGAGCAAGTTTTGGTCTTAGGAGACAGGGGAACTGCCTGGGCTGGTTGGGGGTGAAAAGGGTTTTGGTTGTACTCAGAGGGCACAAGGCTAGGCGCGGTGACTCATGCCTGTAATCCCAGCACTTTGGGAGACTGAGGTGGGAGGATACCTTGAACCCAGGAGTTGGAGACCAGCCTGGGCAATGTAGCCAGGCCTTGTCTCTACAAAAAAAATAAATTAGCCAGGTGTGGTGGCGCAGGCCTGTAGTCGCAGCTACTTGAGCAGCTGAGCCGGAGGATTGTCTGAGCTCAGGAGGTTGAGGCCATGGTGAGCCGTGATTGTGCCACTGCACTCTAGCCTGGGCAGCAGAGTGAGCTTCCAACCCCCCAAAAAAACAGGGGTACAAGGAGTAAAGGGTGACTGGGGCTATCGGGGAGAGGTTCCCACAGCGATGGGATAAGGGAGAGGAAGGCCTCACTTTCCTGTTTCCTGTGCTTCTCTAACCTCCTTCACCTGCCTCATCCTGTCCCTGCAGGTGCCAGAGTCCTCAGCAGCCTCCACCCTCTACCACACATGCCTCCCTGGCCTCCGCTACCCTACACCCTGCGACAGTGGTGGACCATGAATGACAACCTTCACATCAGGGTGCCCATCCCACAGACTCCTGGGATGGGGCGACCAACCCTGGCTCATCTCATCTGCCGCTTGGCACGTGTGCGTGTGTGGGCATGTGCCTGTGTGTGTGTGTGTGTGTGTGTGTGTGTGTGTGTGTAGGGGCGAGAAGCAGGCAGATGGTGTCTCTGCCTGCTCTTTGTCGCTCCCTTTATTTAATTCATGTTATTTATTCGTGGAGCTCAGTTCGTGTGGAGGAAATGCCCTCTCCTGAGCTGTCTGGGCCTGCCGTGGTCACTACGTAGCCTCCTTTTCTTCTGACTTTAGACCCCTCCCAATCAGACCTCAGATTCTTCCTCGTGTCAGCTGCCCCCGAGGGGAAGGTAGCCAGTGCCTGAGAAGACAGTACTTTTTCTACCTGTCTCACTGCATCACCTCCATCTCCTCCCACTCTGATGGTGAGCAGCCCTTAAGCACTTTCTGGTACTAGAAAACCACTGGGTGCCCACTGAGGACAAGAGACATCCTGGCAGTGTTGGGCCTGTGCCGTGGACAGAGCCCTGCTCTCCACTTTCTGGGCCTTAGACAACCTCTTTCTCTTTCGGCCTCTTGGACTCCTTGTCAAGGACAGAAATGACCTCACCACCACAGCCCGTGCTCTTCAGCTTTGGCAGGAACTCACAGATTCCCAAACCCTGCCTCCTGCCCACCCTTCCAGCCCTGGGGTGGGAATTGCAAAGCAGCCCGTTGCTGCCACCTCAGAACCTGCAGGAAATGGCACAGTGATGGAGACAATTTGAAAGTCATCGAGGGATGTCCCTCCTCTGGGTCTCTCTCTTTCCATCCCCTCCGAGAAGTAACTCTGGTCAACGAACCATCAAGTCGACTCCCCATTTTTTGAGATACTGCTGCTTCCTGCTTTGATCATGTCTTCCTGCAGCTGCCTGGATCCCAGTTCATATGGGAGGAGTCACTGTCATCCCACCCTGGCTAAAGGAAGATATTCAGATCGATTGCTTCTTCCTCCACTTAGCACAGGAAACAGACATCCAGGCACCATCTTTTCTGACTTTGCCTATCACCCTGTTTCTGAATCATATTTTGGGTGTACTATTTTGTTGAAAATGGACTCTTCACTGGTTGTTCAAATTGGTCCCTGGGGTGGGGGGCACTCCTTACCTTCCTTTGTGACAGTCTAAGATGTCTCCAGGTATCTCAAGCGATAAGTAAATTTCTACCCCCCAAAAAGGTTAACTTCCATTGATTTACTTTTTAAGTATACATTTTGGTGGAGAGATGACAAAAACAAGTAAGTGAGTTAGGATTTCAAAATGCCTTAGAATATGAGGTGTTTTGTCATGAGGGTGAAGGCATGAGATTGACAGATCGGCCTGACATGTGGTGTGTAATGCCAGGCAGTGGCTCACGCCTGTAATCTCAGCGCTTTGGGAGGCGGAGGTGAGGACTGACTAAGCCCAAAGGTTCAAGAACCAGCCTGGGCAACTTGGCGAGACTTTGTCTCTACAGTAAATCAAAAAAATTAGTTGGGCGTGGTAGTGCGAGCTTTTAATTCCAGCTACCTGGAAGGCTGAGGCAGAAGGATCACCTGAGCCCAGAAAGTCTAGGCTGCAGTGGCTGTGAGCGTGCCACTGCACTCCAGCCTGGGTGACAGAGTGAGACTCCAACTCAAAAGAAAAAAAATATACATTATAAAAAAATGCAATGTGGTGTGTAGGAGGTGGCAGTGGGGGCGATTCTCTTTCCTTCAGGAAATGAACCTTTTCTTGCCCCTTTCGAGTTCTGCTCTGAGAATCAAGCATTGGTCTGGTTTCCCTCAGTGATGCTGTCATCTCTGCAATCATTCCCGGACTACATGGTTGAGCTGCCCAATTGCCATTTGCTCCTGTCCTTCCAGGAAATCACAATGTTCATCAGAGCCCAAGAGATGATGTGAGACTCAGGATTCGGATCAGAGGTCTGGCTGTGGCTGGGACAGGAGTTGTGTGTAGAAATTCCCCAGGTGGCCTGAGCGCAGGGGCACCTCCGGGCTGCGCCGAGCAGCCTCTCCCGCTGACCTCTCTCTCATTTGTGGATGAAGCAGCACGTATCACCCCATTCATCACTTGGACACATCGACTCTGCATCGTCCGGCCACTCCTCCCTCACAGTCTAGAGCACAATATACCCCACTTTACCACCCCAGTCTGAGGGCTGGGCCCGAGGGATGGCTGGAGGAGGGACTCATGCCTGCAGTTTTGTGTATGTGTGTATGTGTGTGCGTGTTTGTGTGTGTGTTTACCTCCACAGGGGACACTACACTCAGTGTAAGATATGCTGGGAGCAGGGCCACCAGGGGTGGCTGGATCTCAGTCTCTCTGTCTCTCTCTCCTTTTCCTTTTGATGTATCAGACATTTGATTGACAGAGTAAGGGCCTCGATTGGGACCAAATTTCCTCGTCTGTTGCTATGATCTTTATTTAGGACAACAGTTAACAACGCAGCGGCCCATTGTTGTCACTCTACACATACAACTATACGGGACATATGTAATATATAAATATATATATATATAAAAC
Source organism: Tarsius wallacei (assembly GCA_963574415.1). Classification (NCBI taxonomy): domain Eukaryota; kingdom Metazoa; phylum Chordata; class Mammalia; order Primates; family Tarsiidae; genus Tarsius; species Tarsius wallacei. The sequence continues at coordinate 6,633 of CAUYQG010076700.1, read as the reverse complement.
ATTACCCTCTGTCCCCTTGGCTTAGGATGGAGGCCTCTCTGTTGAGCTGAAATGCACCTGCAGCTTGGTTCTGCCAGCAGCCTGCAGGCCCCAGCCCTGTTCAAATTAACACAGTTGACAATAAAGGAATGAGTATCGTCACGGAGTTGGCTGCCTGGCTTTGCTTCCCTTTGTTTCCTCCTGCTTTGACCCCCTTATTCATTTTCTCCCTTTTTCTTCCTTGTTTTCCAGTAGGGATTCCAGAGTATTTGGAACCCAGCTGCAGTTTGCAGTTTGGGAAGGAACAGGCTGCTTAATAAAAGGGAATCTGGCTGGGCCAGTGGCTCACACATATAGTGGCTCACGCCTATAATCCCAGCACTTTGGGAGGCCGAGATGAGGGGATTGCCTGAGCCTATAGGTTTGAGAACAGCCTGGGCAATTTGGCAAGATCTGGTCTCTACAGTAAGTCAAAAAATTAGCCGGGCGTGGTAGTGCGTGCCTGTAGTTCTGGCTACTTGGAAGACTGAGGCGGAAGGATCACCTGAGCCCAGCAGGTCAATGCTGGGGTGGCCGTGAACACGCCACTGTGCTCCAACCTGGGCGACGGAGTGACTCCAAGGCTAAATAAATCAGTAAATCACATAAAGCACGTTTTACCTGGCCCCTGGTGAATTCTGAATTACAATTACTTAAAAGTTTGGCCTCCTGCCAGGTGTGGTGGCTCACGCCTATAATCCCAGCACTTTGGGAGGCAGAGGCGAGAGGATTGCCCAAGCCCAGTGTAGGAAACCAGTCTGGACAACTTGGCGAGATCCCATTTCTACAACAAATAGAAAAGTTAACTGGGTGTGGTGGTGCTTGCCTATAATTCCAGCCACTTGGAAGACTGAGGTGGAAGCATCGCCTGAGCCCAGAAGGTTGAGATTGTGGTGGCCATGAGCATGCCACTGTGTTCCAGCTTGGGCGACAGAGTGAGACTCCAACTCACACACACACACACACACACACACACACACACACACACACACACACAAAGCTTGCCTTACTTCATCCTCTCTTCCCAGGGCCTCCTTTCCTTCTCTGGGTTCTAGCTACTAGCTTCCTGTAGCACGGAGGTATTAAAGGAAATGAAAAGTAGTTACTGCTAACAACCTCAAAACCCAACTCCCAGGGAGCACTGAGGTTTGTCTGGTGCAAGACACAGGCAGTAAGCCAGTTGTTCTGGCACTGACAGTTTTCTTGTTTTTGTTTTTTTGTTTTGAGTCAGATTCTCACTCTGTTGCCCAGGCTGGAGTGCAGTGACACACTCACAGCCACCACAGCCTCGACCTGCTGGGCTCAGGTGACCCTTCCACCTCAGCCTTCCAAGTAGCTGGAACCATAGGCATATGCCACCATGCCCAGCTGATTTTTTCATTTATTGTAGAGACAAGGTCTCGCCATGTTGCTCAGGTTGGTCTCGAACCCCTGAGCTCAGGTAACCCTCTTGCCTCTGCCTCCCAAAGTGCTGGGATTATAGGCGTGAGCCACTGCGCCTGGCCAGCACTGACAGTTTTCTTGGAGGGAAGTCCTGCCTCTGTGCCAGGCTTTCACTCTGACTTCCTAATAGGGTTTCAGGGCAGGGTTGTGTCTGCTGCTTGAGAAGCATTGCCAGGTGTTGTGTTAGGTGCCTTACACAGACGCATACACCACACACACACACTCATTTCACCCTCCAGGGCGTGAGGATTATTGTCCCTGGGTTATAGATGAGAGTAAGGGAATTAAATTAACTTGGCTAAAGACACAGTTAGCAGTGACGCTGGACTTCCAGACTCCAGGGCCCATATTTTTTTCTCTGTGTCACATCACTTCTCTAGCTCGTGCACCTCAGAAACACTGATAGGCACCCTACCTGATTCACAAGTAGTAAAAGCCAGAGACAGAGGACAGAGGGATCTATCTCAGTGGGCATGGTTGGGAATGGGAGCAGATCTCCAGACCCTTGCCTAGAGATTATATTTTTTTATTTTTAATTTTAATTTTTTTTATTTTTTGGAGTGTCACTGTCTCCCAGGCTGGAATGCAGTGGCACACTCACGGCCACCGCAGCCTCGACCTGCTGGGTTCAGGTGGTCCTTCTGCCTCAGCCTTCCAAGTAACTAGAACTACAGGCACACACCACCATGTCCAGCTAATTTTTTGATTTATTAGAGAGATGAGGTCTTGCCATGTTGCTCGGCTGGTCTCGAACCTGTGGACTCAGGCATTCTTCTTACCCTGGCCTCCCAAAGTGCTGGGATTATAGGTGTGAGCCACCGCGCCTGGCTATTTTTTTATTTTAAAGATGTGGGATACAATTCAGGGTTAGGTATACAAATGCTCATTATGCATGTAACCTTGTTGATGAGGTGTGTCCCCCTATTTTGTTTTTTGAGCTGGGGTCTCTATCACCCAGACTGGAGTGCAGTGGCACAATCACAGCTCATTGCAGCCTTGACCTCCTGGGCCAGGCGATCCTTCTACCACAGCATCCCAAGTAGCTGGAACTATAGGTGCGTGCCATTATACCTGAATAATTTTTTTTTTTTTTTTGAGTTGGAGTCTTACTCTGTCGCCCAAACTGGAGTACAGTGGCCGCTCCCGGCCACCACAGCCTCGACCTGCTGGGCTCTGGAGATCCTTCCGCCTCAGCCTTTCAAGTAGCTGGAAATACAGGTGCGCGCTACCACACCCAGCTATAATTTTTTTTTCTGAGTTGGAGTCTCACTCTGTCAGCCAGGCTGGAGTGCAGTGGCATGCTCACAGCCACCGTAACCTTGATCTGCTGGGCTCAAGCGATTCTTCTGCCTCAGCCTTCCAAGTAGCTGGAACTACAGATGAACACCACCATGCCCGGCTAGTTTTTGTGATTTATTGTAGGGACGAAGTCTCATCAAGTTGCCCAGGCTGGTCTCGAACCCCTGGGCTCAGGCAATCCTCTCGCCTCGGCCTCCCAAAATGCTGGCATTACAGGCTGAGCCACTGAGCCCAGCCCTGAATAATTTTTTGATTATTTGGAGAGATGTGGTCTCGTTGTGTTGCCTAGGTTAGTCTCCAACTCCTGGGCCAAGTAATCCTCCCACCTCAGTCTTCCAAAGTGCTGAGATTACAGACATGGGCCACAGTGCCCAGCCCCAATATTCTATTTTAAAACTCTTTCCTTCATTAGCAGTGGAGTCTTGGATGAGTCTGATGGTTTTCTAGAGCCCCACAAAAGCAGAGGAGGCTCCTCCTTTATCCACATCTCTTATCTTTTGTTGATAGACAGTTTGTTGATAAGGAAACTGCCATGTTTCACTTCCTCCAAAACTGGACACCTGCTCTCCAAGTTATTTCTTTCTTTTGTTTTCTTTTTTTCTTTTTAAATTTTTTAAAGATCTGGGGTACAGCCGGGCTCGGTGGCTCAGCCTGTAATCCCGCGCTTTGGGAGGCCGAGGTGAGTGAATTGTCTGAGCCCGCGGGTTCGAGACCCACTTGGGCAGCTTGGTGAGACCTCATCTCTACAATAAATCAAAAATTAGCTGGGTGTGGTAGCGCGCACCTGTAGTTCCAGCTACTTGGAAGGCTGAGGCGGAAGGATCACCGGAGTCCAGCAGGTCGAGGCTGCGGTGGCCAGGAGCGTGCCACTGCATTCCAGTCTTGGCGACAGAGTGAGACTCCAACTCAAAAAAAAAAAAAAAGACGTGGGGTACAATTTAGGGTTAGGTATACAAATGTTCATTATGCAGGTACCTTTGTTGATGAGGTGTGTGCCCCCCCTCCCAGATTCCCATTACTGCCAATCCCTCATCACCCCCCACAGTTATTTCTTTCTGTTTTCAGAAACTGGAGTTGGGGCATGTAAACATTACCCTCTATCCCCGCAGGATGTATGGGGTGTGAGTTAGTTAAGACTCTCAGTCACAACTAAAGAGTCACTTAAGCTGGCTTGAACAAAATAAGGACCCAAGGCATGTTGTGGCTTCCAGAGGTAAGGACACTCTGGACCTCGGGAATGACCTAGTACCAGGGACTCGCACACCACACGATTCCCTCTGTTTCACCACACTTCTTTCTGTGTGGGATTCGCACTTTATCCTCAGCTGCTCCGGTTCATGACGTACAAAATACATCTGCCAGTAGCGCTCTGTTTACACGATCCAGCCATCCGGAGAGACTTAGAATCTCAGTCCCAATGCCAAATTCATGGGCATGGGACTCTGATTGAGCGGTTTGAGTCAGGTGGGTGGGAACATGATATATAAGCAAGACCTCCAAGAGTCCCGCTGCTGTAACCATGTGGTTGGGGGAGGGAGAGGGTGGAGTGGCCTCTGGGGCAGCCAGCACAACAGATGTTCTTGACCAGTGTGTCCCCATCACACAGGGTGGCTTTAGAAAATTTCAATCCGGGCCGGGCTCAGTGGCTAAACCTGTAATCCCAGTACTTTGGGAGGCAAGGCGAATGGATCGCCTGAGCTGTGGGTTTGAGACCAGCCCAGGCACCTTGGCGAGACCTCGTCTCTACAATAAATCAAAAATTAGCCAGGCGAGGTAGTACGCGCCTGTAGTTCTGGCTACTAGGGAGGCTGAGGCGGAAGGATCGCCTGAGCCCAGCAGATCGACACGGGGGTGGTCCTGAGCATGCCACTGCACTCCAGTCTGGGCGGCAGAGTGAGACTCCGACTCAAAAAAAAAAAAGAAAGAAAATTTCAATCTGGAACCAGACACAGTGGAACATGCCTGTGGTCCCAGCTACTCTGGGAGGAGTACGGAAGAAGGAGGAGGATCACTTGAGTCCAAGAGTTCAAGGCCAGCCTGGGCAACATAGCATGACCCTATCTAAAAAGAAAAAAAAAGGCTGGGTTCGGTGGCTCAATCTGTAATCCCAGCACTTTGGGAGGCCAAGGTGAGTGGATTGCCTGAGCCCACGGGTTCGAGACCCACCCGGGCAACTTGGTGAGACCTCATCTCTACAATAAATCAAAAAAATTAGCTGGGTATGGTAGCACACGCCTGTAGTTCCAGCTCCTTGGAAGGCTGAGGAGGAAGGATCACCAGAGCCCAGCAGGTGGAGGCTGCAGCAGCCAGGAGAGTGCCACTGCACTCCAGTCTGGGCGACAGAGTGAGACTCTAACTCAAAAAAAAGAAAAGAAAAAGAAAAGAAAATTTCAGTCTGGGATTATTCTACCACCCTGACCATTTTTCTTACAATGTGGTAGAGTTACCTGCCTACGATCCCAGCACTTTGGGAGGTGGAAATTAGAGGATTGCCTGAGCCCAAGAGTTCAAGACCAGTCTGGGCAACTTGGTGAGACCTCATCTCTACAATAAATCAAAAAATTAGCTAGGCATGGTGGTGCACACCGTAGTTGCAGCTACTTGGAAGGCTGAGGCGGAAGGCTCGCCTGAGTCCAGCAGGTCGAGGCTGTGGTGGCTGTGAGTGTGAGGATGCCACTGTACTCAAGCCTGGGTGGCAGAGAGATTCCAACTCAAAAAAAAAAAAAAAAGCCATCCTCAGAGATTCTGCGTTATCAGTTCCAGGATAGACCCATGTGGTAGACACTGTGGGTTGCTTTCCCAAAATCCGTTCTTCTCTTCCTACTTAAAAATAATTTTGTTCAAGGAAGGCAGTGTGCCCAGGTAAAAATACCCATATTCCCAGACTCTCTTACAGCAATGGGTGGCCATGTGACAGAGTTTTGGCTAAGGAGATGTAAGTAGAAATCTGCTTGGGATTTCTGGAAAAGTTTCTGCTTTCTTGATATAGACATCACCCATTTCTCCTCTTCCTCTTTCTTCTTCCTGCTTAGAACTCAAATACACCTCCTAGAAGTGCATTCATTCATCCAGCAAGTATTTATTAAGCACCTGTTACTGTTATGTTCCAGGTGCTGTTCTAAGCGCTGGGAATACCACTGTGAACAGAACAGACAAGAGCCCTTGTTCTCATGGTACCTACATTCTAAGGTGGGAAGAAAGACATTAAACAAGAAAAACGTATTGCATGTCAGATGTGCAAAATGCAGCTGAGAAAAATAATGCAGAGAAGGAAGAGGGGGCATACCAGGTCCCGGTGTCTACAAGGGATGGGGGAGGGCATTGCAGTTATAAAATCCTTACTGGATGGGAGGTGGAGGCAAGAGGATTGCCTGAGCCTAGGGGTTCGAAGCCAGCCCAGGCAACTTGGTGAGACCTCATCTCTACGATAAATCAAAAAATTAGCCAGGTGTGGTGGTGTGTGCCTATAGTTCTAACTGCTTAGAAGATGGAGGCTGAAGGATCACCTGAGCCCAGCAGGTCGAGGCTGTGGGGGCTGGGAGCGGCCACTGCACTCCAACCTGGGTGCCAGAATGATACTCCACAACAACAACAAGAACAAACCCATAGGGGTTTGTCTGGCACCATTAGAAGTCCAGAAATGGGCCGGGCTCGGTGGCTCAGCCTGTAATCCCGCACTTTGGGAGGCCGGGGTGAGTGGATTACCTGAGCCCACGGGTTTGACACCCGCCGGGGCAACTTGGCGAGACCTCATCTCTACAATAAATCAAAAATCAGCCAGGCGTGGTAGCGCGCGCCTGTAGTTCCAGCTGCTTGGAAGACTGAGGCAAAAGGATCGCCGGAGCCCAGCAGGTGGAGGCTGCGGTGGCCGGG
>CAUYQG010076698.1:0-23084 GCA_963574415.1 Tarsius wallacei | reverse complement strand
TTAGTGCCTGAACTTCATATGCCTGGAATGTGTATTACACTTGTTTACATTTTTGGTAGATGATGCCCTATTTAATGTACTTTTTAGGACTCAGGACCGCTTGGTGACTTTGATGATCTTTCTAGTATCAGTTCTATCTACGCCCGAGGAAAGTTGATGATTTATAACTTTTCAGCACAGTTCAGTTTTAGTGATAATCCCTCAATGTCCTTAGTATTCTTCTCAGACCAGTTTCTCAGTCCTAGTCCAATAAGATGCATTAGTTTCTGAAAATTGGCCCTTAAGGCCATGAAATCCTCCAGAGAGTCAGGAATACAGTACCTGGTGTAGGTATTTCCAAATATAAGTGAAGATGTAAGTGAACAAATAGCACTGTGGATAGCAATAAAGCAAGAGACTCTCTACATTGGTAAAATACACACATACACACACACACACACACATGCACATGCGCACATGCGCGCCCTAAGCAAGATATAAACCAGGCTCGGTGGCTCAGCCTGTAATCCCTCACCTTGGGAGGCTGAGGTGAGTGGATTGCCTGAGCCCGTGGGTTTGAGACCCACCTGGGCAACTTGGTGAGACCTCGTCTCTACAATAAATCAAAAAATTAGCCGGGTGTGGTAGCGCGCGCCTGTAGTTCCAGCTACTTGGTAGAGGAGGATAGTTGTAGAGGTTTGGAGGAGATTTGGGGTTAAGCCATATAGTTCTAAAACTGAATCAAAAACAGGAAGAACTGATTCGTATCAATCTTCATACATAATTTCCAGCAGAACTTAGACTCGATAGTGTGGTTAGATGGTGGATTAACCAAAAATATCCACAGAAGAAAAGGTGACTGAATGGACTTAATCTTTTGTCTCCCATGAGATCAAGCCTCTGAATGATGCCACCTATTAGAGTAAGAAGATCATGAGACATCAATAAAAACAAATCAAGTAAGAAGGAGGATCCAACATGGGGATAGAGCAGTGAGTTGTTAGGGGAGGAACTTGAGGTGAGAAAGGGAAAAGAGGAGAAAAGAACAATTTCCTTATATTATGTAGTAAGCCAGATCACCCCATGTCATTGGGTTTTGGTCAGACTATATATAGCTGGTTAAGACTTGCTTTTAAAGACAAAACTCTCAGGTGAAATAAAGTTAAGATAGTCCTCATGATGGCTATAATTTCTGAACAGGAAGATGGTGACTGCATCTGGCTTGCTAGGGAACAGTTCTCTGGTTGAGTGGATCTAGTACTATCAGTTTGTGTGTGTAGCATCATATTGGTTGATTGAAGATTAGTGGCTGAGGGCCAACAGAGGAAGTCTTAAAGATTCCCTTGTGAGCATACAGGCTGAAATTGATTTTTAACAGACTCCATGGACACCCATTTACTGAGAAAATTGGAGTTGCTCTTGGAAAAGGAGAAGAGGTAAGTGACAGTCATGTGTAGACTAGGTCAGTGCTTTTGCCTTACCTCACTGGACAAGAACAAATCTCTGGGGACTTGGCTGCAGCTCTGGGACTAGAAATAAGCAGGCTTTGAGCCACAGGGTAGAGGCCAGCTTTTCTAGAAACTTGAGAAATTAGTAGGAGGTATTATGCCGGAGACTGGAATAAAAGTCTCTAAAGGCAGTTAGAAATGCCACTGAAATGAAACAAAGATAAATAGCTGTGGAGCAGGGTAATGGCACCAACAAAATGAGGGTCTACGGGAATTCAGTCTTTCACGGATTCAAATTTACCAGGCACTGTCATGGAGAATAGCTTGACTAGGAATCAAGGAGAGCAAAATAGACCTCAGTATTCAGATTAAAGTAATCGCAACTGTGGTTCGTCCACCAGGGGGCAGTAGATCGAAGCGTGGTCAATCAGAACTTGAAGCTGATTTACTACTTGTAGTCAACTTTTTGGATTTTATTTCCAAACCAAGATGATTTCCAATCCATGATGTTTTTTCGGGGGGTAGGGGGAGAAAAAAAGGCAACTCTAACAAAGGTTCAGACACACAAACAGCTAAAGTCTGAGATGATGGCATGATTTGGGCATCTTGAGTTATTTGGGTGTGCTTCAGTTTCTTGGAATCTGACCCCTCTACAAATAAGGTCTTTGGATGATTATGATCAGGTTGGAGACTTTGACCTCTTGTTTGTTCAAGAGTGGCATGGTGATCATAAACAGAGTTACTTTGATCTCTAGCCTTCCTCAGTGTCTTGAGGACTTTAGGACACTAGGCTGCTCAGAAATTTGGGAGGCAAGAGAGGAGCCCACCTTTACTTCAGTTGTTTCAGCAAGAAGTTTCCAGTGGTTGACAGTCCCTTGAGGGAAATAATACAGTGAATACCCTTTTTAACTGATATCACCTGAGACAGAGATGCTGAAGGAGCCTAGTATCACGTTAGAAATACGACAAGTTTTGCTCCTGGACTTGCCAAGGGAACTTCAAAGGGTCATAGTGCCTGAGAGAAACAATGCTCAGCTTAGTAAAATATAGGGAAGACCACTGAGTGTGAGGTACCCTAATGTGAATAGGAGGAGTTCCTGGGAAGTACAAACAGAGATTGTGCTAGTCTTTGTGGAATACTACCAAGATATAACCTTAGAAGTGCTGTCATAATACAGTGTAGCTAACACTTCCTTTGTACCTGCCATGTGTCAGACATTGTTCGAAATGCTTAAATATAATATTTACTCTATATGATAACTCAAGAGTGAAACACTATCATGATTGTATTTTGTAAGTGGCGAAACTGAGGGACAAAGCAGTTAAGATCCCACAGTAGGACTGGGCAACTCAACTTGGCACTAGTACTTCAACATAAACAAGTTAATTAATTTTTTTTTAAGAGACAGGGTCTTACTCAATCACCCAGGCTGGAGTGCAGTGGCATGATCATAGTTCACTGCAGGCTCCAACTTCTAGGTTCAAGCAATCATCCTGCCTCAGCCTCCTGAATAGCTAGGAGTACAGGAATACACCATTATGACCAACTGATTAAAATAAATTTATTTTTTTGTAGAGACAGAGTCTCGTTATGTTGTCCAGGCTGGTCTCAAACTGCTGGCCTTAAGCAATTCTCCCTGCTTGGTTTCCCAAAGTGGGGGGATTACGGTAGTGAGCCACTGCACACTGCTGTACCCCATTGCACCCAGCCCTAACTTTTAACTATGCGATTCTGCTTCACAAATGAGGCAGACAATTGTATTCAACGAAATTTTAGGGGACAGAGTACCAGATTATGCTGGTATGTATCTCCTTTCCCTGCCACCCTCATACTTATCATTATTATTTTTGTAGTTGGAGTCTTACTCTGTTTCCCAGGCTGGAGTGCAGTGGCACGTTTACGGCCACCCCAGCGTAGACCTACTGGGCTCTGGCGATCCTTCCGCCTCAGCCTCCCAAGTAGCCTGAACTACAGGCATGTGCTACCACACCCGGCTAATTTTTTATTTATTTATTTATTTTGTAGAGACGAGGTCTTGCCAAGTTGCCTGGGCTGGTCTCAAACTCACGGACTCAGGCAATCCACTTGCCTTGGTCTCCCAAAGGGCTGGGATTACAGACTGAACCACGGAGCCCGACCCCTCCTACGTATTTTTAAGAAAATATGAGTAAATTTATATATTGTTCTTCAAGAGTTCTGGAATTTAAATTTTCTGTATTTGAATTTAGCACTGTGTGGAAAATGAACTATGAGGGTGAACAGTTAAATTTACTTGCAATAGTTGATACAATTTTGAAGAAACTTTGTCATTAGGCATTTGTTATTTTTTTGTCTTTTACATATGATTTTTCCCTCAAAGTTATTAAAGCTCTTTAAATGTTGGAAATTCAGAATAATAAAGACTGAAACATAGTACAATGTTATCACTATGGCCTAGTGGTTATAAACACAGGGTGTGGTGTCAACCTGTGTTCTAGCTCCTTTTCTTGAATTATATTAACTCAGGGAGATCACAAGAATTCTCTGAGCCTTAGAATATTTTCTACTAAGGGGGGAAAATATTTACTAGCATTTTTGAGAGTATTAAATGAAATTATGACTATAAGATGTTGGGTAAAATGCCCAGCACATAGTAAAAATATAGTGTGACCTATTATTGTTATTATTAGTAGTAGTACTTCTATATTCTGATTGCTGACATCAGCTTTAGTCTTAATTGTAAAATACATCAAGTTAGATGGGATTCCAAGTTTGACTGTTATAGTTATTAAAAGCTATCAACTCTATTGGACTTATAGATAACCCTTTTTTTAAAAAAATAAGTTTTTTACTTGGCTTCTGATGTTCCTTCTACCACACCAGACACTTATCCTTGTCTTCATTCATAGTTCCTATTCTTCCTTCCATCCTCTTAATATTGAAGTGTCCCAAGGCATCTCCTCTTCTTTATCTGCACTCACTCACTTGGGATCTCTTTTCAATATTGCATTTATGTTGACTATTCCCAAATATGTATCTCCAAATGGAACTTAATTATAGATTAAATTGCCTATTCACATCTCCACTTAGATGCCTAATAGACACACCAAACGAATCATGCTAAAAATGGAACGGTTGGATTTCCTCCTAAAATTTTCCCTACCCACAGTCTTCTCTAGCTTCAGTTGCTAAGAAAGCAGAAAGAAAACCTGAAACAAATAACAAAAAACACTAGAAAATCTGAAATCATTCTTGGTTCCTTTTTTCCCCCCTCATGGACCACATCTTTTCCATTAGAAAATCCTGTTAACTCCATTTTCAAAATATTTCTAGAATTTTATCACTTGGTCTCTGATACCATCCAGTTCCAAGTGACCATCATATCTTGTTTTCATTCTTCCAACTGTCTCCTAACTGGTGTTACTGCTCCCACAATTGCCCACTTCAGTTAATTCTCAACACAGAACTCAGTGATGCACTTAACACATAACTTAGGTCCCGTCACACCTCGTGCACATCCAATGGACCCTTTCTCACCCAGACCAAAGCCAAATGAAAAAAAATAAAACAGTCTAAAGAACAGTGCACAAACTCGGTCGCTCTCTCCCCTACTTTTCTGACATCTCTCCATTGCTTACTCTGTCTCCAGGCACACTGGCTTTTCCTTGAGTACATTAGGCACTCTCCTTTATTAGGACATTTGCACTGGCTTTTTTCTCTGCCGTGAATACTTTGCTTACAAATATTGATGAAATTTCCATAGCACTTTAAAGTCTTTGATCATTCTGTATACAATTGTAATCCCTTACACAATCTTTCTACATTGAATTAAATTGGACTAAGAAATTTGACTGCATTAGTTTTCTGTAAAGCAATGGTCCCTTACTAATATATTTTATATTTTATTAGGTTGAGCATTTGTTTTTGGCATGGCAACACTGTGGTGTTGGGAGTTCATTGTTTGTCATTTGGAGTGACAATGTTGTGCTTGTGAATACACCTTGCATTTTGCAGATTTGAAGAAAGTGCTATTTGTGGGCTAAAGAAGATGGAGTGTCAAGTGGGAAGAAGAGAACACTTCCAACATATTCTTTTGTTTGAGTTTAATAAGGGAGTAAAGGTGGCTTGAAACATTTGTGCCATGTATGGGGAGAATGCCATTGGGGAAAGTACGACAAGAAAATGCTTTTGTCGTTTCAAAGAGGGCCGCCTTGACATGAGCGATTCTCCACATTCAGGGGGACCATTGGGCTTTGATGAAGACCATTTAAACACTTTAAGCCATGATGATCCACATCAGTCAACCCGAGAACTGGCAAATGTGATGAACTGTGACCAATCATCTTGCGATATTTGCATTACATGGACAAACATAAAAAAAATGAGATTATGCATCAACCCCATATTTATTTTGTCTGCTTCCTCAGTTTGAATATTTAAGCTCTATTAAGGCAGCAATTTTGCTGTTGTGACCACTGCTATCTTTCCAGTGCTAGAACAGTGCTTACTTTTGGAATATGGTAAAAAATACCTCTGTCCGGCATGATAGACATTCAGTGAGCACTTTTTGATTAAATGGATGATAAATTTATTCTTTATGAATTAGACAGAGTCTTTTTGGGACCACTTAATTGTATCACTTACTGCAATCTTAGGGAGAGTTAGTCAACAGGTATGACTGCAGACTATGAGTAAATTTCAGTTCATTTGCAAGGCTAATTTCAAACATCTGGCATATATATTCGTGTACAGTATATACATAAATCTTGGCCTCTGCCATCCTAAATATTCAAGGTAATGTGTCTTTCTGGATGGGTAGTTAGGGAAATCACTTTGTTTCTTATCTCCCCACTTTGGTTCTTATCTCCCCACCTTCTGCCAACAAAAACATAAAGAATGCTTCAGCAAAGCTAAGAAACAGGAATGTATTCGTTTTCTTCTCGTTAATAATTGTAGTTGCTTTCTTTTTATTCTGACCTGTGACACCACTGGTATTGCAAACCGCAGAACTCAATACTGAAATATTCCTGCTATTTGGAATTCAGGCAGGAGCTGCCTTCACCACCTGCTCTTTTCTTGCTAACAATTGGAGGAGCTATTATGTTACATGCGTGGACTGTCCAATGAGCAAAAGGCCAGGTGTCACTGTGAGTGACAGCCTTCCAGTTTGCAAAAACTGTAACTCTGTTTATTCAATTGAGTGGCTGTGCGGCTGTATGTCACTATTTTCAGAATACCTTCTCTCCCCTTCCATTGTTTTGACTGCATTCTGGAGTTGAGACGGCGAGCAGCAAGCGCTGACAGTTTGAAGCATCTGCAAGCTGAGACGCATCTCCTAATAGTGATATAATTCCTCTTTTTAAAAAAATAAGTGAAAGGTAGCTGGGATTTGTGCTTTTGTTCTTCTATAAAAGGAAAAGCAGTCCTGTAACGTCTGTAGAAGTAGAATTCATCTAGTTTTAAGTTCTGGAAACCTAACTAATTCTTCAGCAATGTTCCTATATTAGCTTAGTTGGATGGGAAGAATAAAGCTGGCTGTGCTAACCTGATTATATCTGTCATGTTATGCAGAATAAAGACAACACTCATGCACGGTTGATCTGACTGCAGTTGGTCTCATTTGATGTCACTGAGTGTCAAGGCAGCCATAATGGTGAGCCTGGAAATGTGGTGATCTGGTTAATTGGCCACAGGTAATAGTCAATGAGCTGGTGTTTTTCTTAGCAGCATTTAGCAGGCCTGTTTTTTCTCATGTCCTGTGATGTTCAGTGAAAAGATCTACATTGCCACTGACTCAGATAGTGTCGTTGATTTTATTTGTTCAACAATCTCTTAAAAATTGAGAAGACTTACTGTTCTTCAGGGTTAGATCTTGAAATAGATAGAAAAGGCATCTCTCTTCATAGCATAACTGGATAGAACTCCAGGCAATTTATTCTTTTTCCAAACACCAGTAGCATCATATTATGAAGGCCTTAACACTTAGGCCGGGGCTTGGAATTCATTCTTTTAAAACTTTGTTTTGGGCAAGGGTTTGAGTCCTGATTTAGAGAGAAGAATGTGGCAGAGACTGTTATGCATTTTCTAAAATTCATTTTCTGGGCTTCCTGGGAACATGGCTAGACTAATTTTCCTTCTTTCTTTTGCTTATGTGAGGCTACGTGATCGAGTTTGGCTAGTGAAATTTGAGTGGAAGTGATGTGTGTCACCTCATTGCTTAAGTGAGTAGAAAAAAGCTATGTAGTCCCTACCTGCTGGCTGAATGGAGATACTTGAAGGACCTAGAGGTAGGTGAAGCCACAATGTAGAAAGATCTTGAATTCCTGGATGGAAACTATTTGACTAGAGACAGCTTTAACACCTATACTGAAGTGTAACCTGAGTGTGTGTGGGTATGTTAAGCCACTGAGATTTTGGGATTAACTAGCATTATTACCCTAAATAGTCTCTCAGGCATAGGCAAGATGAAAAGGAAGGGGAAGATTCTGGAGTGAATAGGACCAACTGGACTTCTCTTTCATAGAAAAAGTAATACAAGCTGAGTTTAGAGTTGACACAATAAAGAGCATAAATGATTCTGAAGGAATGTTTATTACTTTAGATGTAAAGAATGAATTAAAAGGAATAGACAAAGATGACAATATTTTAAGCTGAGAAACTAGAATAGTAGTTACCTCAGGCAGAAAGAGATCATTGGAAAGAAGAGCTGAAGTGGTTTATTTGGATGCAGTGGGTATTGTTTGGCATCTGAGCAATATGGGGACCTGAAAATATAGGATGGGAGAGTTTGTGAGTCATTAATATCTGCAAAGAAACTGATGATAGTGGAAGATAAGCAGTGTGATGGTAATGTATGAGGATTACTATTGTTTAGAAAGAAACAGGAATAGGAAAGAAGGCAGAAAACCACTAGCTAATTAAATGGAAAGAGGGATATCGTGGAGTCTAGAGAAGAGAGTTTGTCAAGTGTTTTGGGTTATCAAAAATAATAAGGAATGAGAAAGGACAATTTGCTTAGACTGTCTTAGTCTCCTTCCTGGGAGCATCCATCTGTACAGCTAGCTAGATAGATATCACTGTAATGTTATTTTAAAAGTGTGGTCACCTGGACCTTTTGTAAGCCCAGAACAAAGGAAGCTTGAAAACGCATAAGACACATTTTGGATTTAGCATATGTTTCAAGATCTGTTGTATTTGTTGAGCATCTTTTATATACTAAGCATGATATAAAGTGAATAGAATGGAAGATGATCAGATCAATAGCCATAATCCAGTCATAGCTTCCCCAATGTGCCTATAGACAAGTGTCATGGGGACACAGGGCTGGGGTTAATGGATGGGCACATGTGGCTGGGTCAGAGAGAAAGTGATATGAAAGCAAAATGAGTTGGAGGTACAGAACGTGCAAAGGCAAATGTGCGTGTGATGTGGAAGATTTGTGGAATGAATGAAGGCACTGTAGCTGGATTTCTGGGTGATAAGGCTAGAGTGATAGGATCTTTGGGACTTATACATAGCAGTTTGGCTCCAATGACAATTTTAAACAAAGGAGGGGCACAATTAAGTCTGTCCTTTGGAAATACAGTTCTGGTAGCCTGCAGGAGGATGGATTAGAGATGGCAGAAACTGGAAGCCTGGAGGCCCATTAGAAAATTATAGCAGTTGTCAGGGAAGAAATTACGAGGGTCATTATGAGTGGTCGGCATAGGAGGAAACAGATTTAAGGATGTTTTAGAACTGGAAAAGGTAGAGCTTGGACTTGATGATAGATGGGTACTGGGAATGAGTGAAAGATTAAATAACAGTGCCTAAATGCGAAGATGTCATTGTAAATGTTGGGAGTGAGGAGTTGGTATCTAAGCTGTCGTATACCACATCCAATCTGGAAACAGACTGCCTTCACCTTCAAAGAATACCCAGAATGCAACTGCTTCTCATCACTTCCTCCTCTATTACTCTAGACCAAGCTGCCACCCTTTCTTGCCTGGGTTATTACAATACCTTAGAGTTTTCCTGCTTCCATGTTGTCTTTCTATAGTCTCCATGCGACAGCCCACATTTTTCTGCTAAAACTTGAGGACAATCCTCTTCTCTTCTCAATGCCTTTTGATAGCTACCCAACTTTTTTAGAGTAAAGTCACGAGACTACCCAATCTGTCAACCCCGTTTCCCAGTCTGCCCTCTCCCCAAACACATGATCTGCCACCTGTATCCCTTTGCTCTAGCTTCACTGGCCTCCTTGTGTTTCCTATAAAATCCCAGGTATACTTCTTAGGATCTTTGCACTTTTGTCTTTGTTGAGAATGTTCTCTTTCAGATATCTGTGTGGTTCACTCCTTTACATTTCTTCAGGTCTTCACCGAAATGTCTTGTTTACAGAGAGTTCTTCCTTGGTTAGGTTATCTAAAATGTAAGCATGTCCCTTTTTCTTCTCATTTTTTGATTAATTTTGATTCCTAGCACTTTTAATTGTTTAACTTACTTGATTTTTAATTAATTACTTTGTTTATTTTTTGTCTTCCTCACTGGGATGTAAGCTTCAGGAGGGTGGGATTTAAACAAATTTTTTTTTTTAACTGCTATATCAGAGCATTTGGCACATGCTCATTGTTCATTCTTTGTTGAATAAATAAAAGTTCCAGGGACATGCAACCTATAAGAAAAGGCTAAATTGGGGAAATTATTTTTATGAGAAGTAAATCACTGAGGAATAGTTTCAGTTCTCCCTTAACCAAAAACTTTATTCATTAACATTTCCTCCAAATGCTTTAAATCCTATTTAAAATATATTACCTCACCTAACTCCAGTCAGGATGACCATCATCAATAACTCAAAAAACAACAGAAGCTGGAGAGGATGTGGTGAAAAGGGAACACTTCTACGCTGTTGGTGGGAGTGTAAACTAGTACAACCTCTGTGGAAAACAGTGTAGCAATTCCTAAAAGATCTAAAAATCAACCTTCCATAGGATCCTACAGTCCTCCTACTGGGAATATACCTGGAGGAACTCAAATCACTCTATGAAAAAGATACCTGCACACACAAGTTTATTGCATCATTATTCACAGTAGCAAAATCATGGAACCAACGTGCTGCCCATCGAAAGAGGACTGGATTAAAAAAAAATATGGTACATATACACGATATAATATTACGTAGCTATAAAGAAGGACAAAATTATGAACTTCGCAGCAACTTGGATGGACTTAGAGTCTATAATACTGAGTGATCTATCACAGAAACAAAGAACTGAGTTTCACATGTTCTCATAAGCAGACCTTGAGCAATTATCATAGTATTATAAAAAAAGGGATTGGGCTGGACATGGTGGCTTAAGCTTGTAATCCTAGCATTTTGGGAGGTGAGAGGGTTGCCTGAGCCCACGGGTTTGAGACCAGCCTGGGCACCTTGGTGAAACCTCATCTCTACAAAAAAAAAAAAAAAAAAAAGTTAGCTGGGCATGGTGGCACACACCTGTACTTCTGGATACTTGGAAGGCTAAGGTGGAAGGACCGCCTGAGCCCAGCAGGTCAACACTGGGGTGACTGTGAGCATGTCACTGCACTCCAGCCTGGGTGACTGAGTGAGATTCCAACAACAACAACAAAAATGAATTGGTAGTAGTGGGAAACTGCTGGGGAGGGCACACCTCATCAACAAGGGTAACTACATAATGAACATTTGTATACCTAACCCTGAATTGTACCCCACTTCTTTAAAATAAAAAATTTAAAAAATTACCTATATACTATAATAGCAACAAATATGTTATATGATTAACATTAATCTTAAATGTTGAAACTGGAATTACAGGAACAATTTTGAGAACATATAGCATCAAGAAGAGCAGGCTATGGCCAGGTACAGTGGCTCACGCTTATAATCCCAGCATTATGGGAAGTGGAAGTGAGAGGATTGCTTGAGCCCAGGAGTTGAAAACCAGCCTGGATGACATAGCGATACTCTCTGTCTCTACAAAAAAATCAAAACATTAGCCTAATGTGGTGGTACACGCCTGTAGTCCCAGCTGCT
Source organism: Tarsius wallacei (assembly GCA_963574415.1). Lineage (NCBI taxonomy): Eukaryota > Metazoa > Chordata > Mammalia > Primates > Tarsiidae > Tarsius > Tarsius wallacei. The sequence continues at coordinate 11,644 of CAUYQG010076698.1, read as the reverse complement.
CCAAAAGCTGAGGAGGAAAGATTGTCTGACCTCAGGAGGTTGAGCTGCAGTGAGCTGTGATTGCATGACCACTGCACTCCAGCTCGGGTGACAGAGTATGACACTGACTAAAATAAAAATACAATACAATACAATAAAAGGCTGCAGTCTAGAAACATATCTATGGGAAGGGGTGAGGAGAGAAATCAAAAGGATCAATCATGTCATCTCTGAATTCCAAATCTACATCGAAAGACTGGACACAGAGGGCTAGTTGGAGGATGGAGCTTGTTGAAGGGCTCAAAAACCTGCTTATATTTATGCTTCTTTGAGACAGTGACAAAGAATTCAATGCTGCTGTTCTCTACTGCAAACCACTACACTGAGAGTCATATGACAACACACGTCACCACTCTCCCAAAATCATTGAGCAATTCACCAACGATAAAACTTGAACTGTAAGCTTTAGGGAAATATGTCTTATACAATGAATGAAATATAAGCAGGAAAGATTATAATTGTGTACCTTATGAACTAAAGAAGTGTAGCAGTGAAAGAGGTGAAGATAATAAAGTCAGTCTTATGAATTGCATGATTGATTGATCCATTTGTCAACATTGATTGAATTTTTCCTTTGTGCGAGGCACTGTTCTGGATGGCAGGGATGCAAGATTAATTTTTTTAAAAAATGCTCATTGCACTTACAACTCTCCTTGTAATGGAAGACATAGGCAGGTAGAAGATTAATTACTTTCCTGTATAAAAATATTATGGTGGAGTTATACAAAAAGTGCTGTGGGAATCAATGAAAAGAAAATGTCTGATTACAAAAGCCTATTGTTTGCAGGATCTGGGATATAACTGTGAGCAGCCAGCCTGTGAGGAAAAAAAAAAAGGCAGTGATTTCAAGCATATGTGTGTGTGTATATACATGATTATAATAATATAAAATATAACAACAGATATACAGAAAGGTAAGGTCATACTGTTTTAATTTAATCAAATTGGTAGCTGAAATTCACGAATAATGCAGCATTTTTGTATATGACTGTGTGTGCAGAAGCTAAAAATATGAATCTGAGTGTCAGGACAGAGGTTAGAGCTAGAAAACAACATTTTGATATTATTGATTTATAGGTTATAGGTAAAGCTATGGAAGTAAATAAGATTACTCAGTGTATAGAGCAAGAAGAGGGTAAAATAAAAATTTTTATTAAGGGGTGGGTGGAAGAAGAGAAGTCTGGGCCAGAAATGATGGAAGTATATCAAGAGAGTCTGGAGTTGAACCGGGAGACCCATTTTGAATGTCAAGAAAGGAAAATTGTTTTAAGAAAGAAAATTTTCAACTCTGTCAAATGCTTCATATCATTGAATAAAAGGACTGAAATGAAATATTATTAATAACAGGAAATATTGCAAATAGCTTTTCTAACTGATGAGTGAATTCAAAGTTTTAAAATGGTTTTGCTACTCTTCAGAGGATTAGACACCTTTAAATCTATAAAAAAGTAATTCAGGAGCTAGAGGGAAAAAAATCATCAAATATAAAGTTTCCAATGTGGCCTTTCTGTTGTGTCAGCAAGCATATTACCTGGTTTTTATTAGTCCAATAAAGCTACTGGGTTTTTAAAAAAAATTCAGGTTTGGATAAAGTGCACATGATTTCTGGATTTTCAAAATATACCCCATAAGACCATAAGGAGGATATAGCAAGGATCCAATTTTATAATCTGTTCCCCGCCACCCCCCATCTGGTCCAGGTCACTTTTTTGCCCTCTTCTTTCCTAATATTTCCTATAGAGTTTCTCTGTGGTTTTAAAAATCTTACTGGCATATTTTTGTCATACCCAACATTCCTTTTGTTGTGGTCTCAGATATTTCTGAAACATCAAATCACAGAACCTAATAAAATGCAGATAATGACATTTTTGCCTATGTGACACAACCATTTCTTAATGAGTTTAGGGGCCATACTACACAGTAAATGAAGAGCTGGCACTAAGGAAGTTAAGGATGTTGGCGGGTGGCAACCTGATTACTGGCTGGAAGAAATGTGGATGAGTTGGTCTATGTCTAATCCTTCTGTGGCTTCCTGTGTGACACACTGTAATGAAAACATCACCACAAATTATAAGAATTGTCAAAATAGCCTACCAGAATATATCTGTGCTCTGGAGTTTGCTAACCAAAGATGTACAGTGCTGTGCATGATACATATAGGCTGCTCTTGGAGGATATATACAGGAGCTGAGCAATTAACATGTGATAAGAAAGTTAACCCTCTTTGAAGTCAATGGATTGGGGATCTAGAGGATAGTTGTTTCATAAATTGGAATATAGAAATAGGTTGAAAGTCAACCTATTTGGGGCTAGAGATCAAATTTGCTTTTGAATGCTATGTATTTAATTTGAGTATTGAGGATAGTTGTACCTTTTCCACACTTACCATTATCTAAAGAGATTTCAGGTCTGTGATGTAACAGTTAAATACACACAGACAAAGCCTCTTCCATAAAATGGTTTAAACATTTAGATCTTTTCAGGAAATTTGTATATTAAGTGTTTGCTTGAACCATGTGATATAGCTTAAAGTTCTTTGAGAGACTGAAAGATCTTAACGAATTCATGATTGAAACCACAGCATGGAAGTAATAACAGACATAATACTAAGTGCTTCTTAATGTTTTTCTCATTTACTCCTCCCAAGAACTTAGGGATATGTTTGTTCTACTAGTCTCCCATTTTATAGATGAACCCTCAGGAACAGGTGCTTAAAAGGAGCAAGGAGCAGTGTTGTGATTCCAACCCAGGAAATTCAATACCAGAGCCTGGCCCTTAAGTGTTCACCTTTCATTTTCCCCAGTTTTGTGTCGTTTCTGATGTGCTGCTTCACACTTTAACTCATCTGAGCCTCACAGGGCTGTAAAGCAGGTAAGTGAGGATAACTGTGTCTAGTTTGAAGTTGAGGTTCATAGACAATTAAAGGGCTTGTACTGAGACTCATAAAAAATCTCTGACAGACTGGACTGAATTCTGGTTTTCTCTAATCTATTTTAGGCTTGTTATCTGTTAACCAACTCACTTCTTTTAGAAAGACTAAATTTTTTTTTTAAGGAAACAACAGTGAAATATTCTAATACAGTTGTGTGTGTGTGTGTGTGTGTGTGTGTGTGTGTGTGTGTATAAAGGTCATTAACATTTCTTTTCAAAACAAAGACATATGAAAGCCAATTAACTTTTTCTGATGCACTAACTCAACAGGTAGTTGTAAGGCAGTTTTTAAAGGCCAGAAATAAAGATTTGGAAGTGGTTGGTTTATAAATTGTAGCTGAGGTCATCAGAAAAAAGTAGGCTCTTCCAGGGAGAAGTATTGTGTAAGTATCATACCATGGTTGACAAAAAAATGAAACAAACCAAATTTTGATGCACATACTTAAGAGTTTGAAATATTTCACGACTATTACCATATTTTAAATGGCTCTTGCTGTTCCTCCTACCCAAACATAAAAGATTAAGTTGGTTAAACACACATACTTGATGCATGCTTACTATTTCCAAAGCCCTAGGCAGGGGAGGCCAAAGATGACTGAGACCCTGCTCCAGCTTTCAAGAAAGGTCTTATTAATAAGGAGTAGGCAATAGCAATAGTGTTAATATGAGACAGAATGCGAGAGGTGCCATAAGAAAAGTAAAAAGTTCTGTGGGGTTCAAGGAAGGGTGAGAGCACATCTGGTTGGGGGCAATCCAGAAAGTTCTGTAGGGAAATATTGTATAGGATGGCTAGGGTTTCAATAAGGGAGAGATATGTTTGGGGTGAGAGTAGTGAGGAAATTTCAACAGAGTGGATTTCAGTCCTCAAACTGGGAAAGAGAATGGGGGAATTTTATATTTTACCCTAATTTCTTAAAACTACAACTATTTTAACGATGCTCTGCAAAGAAGAAAAACATGGACTGCACTATAATTAAATCTAAAATTTTATATTGATAGGAATTTTCTTCCAAGGAAGTTAAAGAATTGTGCGATCAAGATAATCTGAATGATTATAATGTCCTTTGCAGTAAGTGGGAACTTAAAAAAATAGAAATTCAAGTGTGTAAGTAATTGGCTTTTCAAGAAAAAGTCACTGGCAAGTTAAAAATAGAGTTAGAACCATCTTTGGAGTTTCTTCCACTTTTCTACTTCTTAGTACAAAATGACAGAGATTATAAAAGCTTAATTTTGGAATTGAAAAATGAATGGATATTAATGAAGTGAGCAGAAAAATGCATTAAAATATGGTTACAATCTATCACTTTTTATAACAATTTCTTCTTAAACGTGATTAAGTTTACAAAGGTCCTCTACTTTTCACAAACATCCAAAAGCTATTTTACACCTGATAAAAATCTCTCAGCTCATCATGCTAGAATGTCTGAGACTCATTTGAACATACCAGACACATTCCACTTATCAAATGAGTGAAAGTACCAGAAGGTTGCTGTGCTGAACACAGCCTATATAACAAACATGTGTGGCAATTCCCTGAGGACCTATTGGCTTTCGGTGGTAACAGACAGTGGTGAACTCAGTCCTTAGCTACAGAGACCCTCCCTTGTCTCAGGGTAGAAACCATCATTTCCCAGGAATTCTTATTCCAAAGTGTTGAAATTATTAGCACTTAATTATGTTTTAGCTAATATAGGCACCATCAGGGCTCAGAACAAGAGAAACTGACATGGGGGCTGGGATCTGTAGTGAGGAAATCTGAATTTGAGAATGACCAAATAGTTTTTGTACAATATTGTCAGGCTGATTTAGTGAACCTCGAAGCTGTTTTAATGGCCCCAACTTTAACTCCTGAGATGGAAGAATGAAGAATGGAAGTTTTTTTTTTTTTTTTTAAATTTAATGATCAGTCGTTCTTTATTTTTTTTTTGAGTTGGAGTCTCACTCCATCGCCCAGGCTGGAGTGCGGTGGAACGCTCACGGCCACCCCAGCGTCAACCTGTGGGGCTCCAGCGATCTATTCACCTCACCTCAGCCTTCCAAGTAGCCAGAACTACAGGTGCGTGCTACCATGCCCAGCTAATTTTTGGTTTATTGTAGAGACTAGGTCTCGCCAAGTTGCTTGGGCTGGTCCCGAACCCGTGGGCTCAGGCAATCCACTTGCCTTGGCCTCCCAACGTGCTGGGATTACGGCTGAGCCACTGAGTCCGGCCATTTTTTTTTTCTTTAAATAAAGTTTTAATTACTTGATTTAGGGCCTTTCTAATCTTGTTTCTGTCGATTTGATAACAGGAATGTAGTCTAAATTGAGGATGAACTAATTAATTCATGTTAATCCAGTACTTGGAAAGTCCTGCGTTTGAATGACTCAGTGCTTTACTTTAAGTGTTTAAAAACATTATTTAAAGAGGATTCTGTTTTTTTCTCCCTATATTCAGTCCCTAGTTTGATCCTTAAAAAAAAATAGACTTTTTTTTTCAAGCAGTTACAGGGTAACAACAAAATTGAACTGATAGTACAGAGATTTCCCATACACTCCCTGTCCTCAAACAGGGACAGCTTCCCCTACTGTCAACATCTTCTACCAGAATGTTATATTTGTTACAGTCTGTAAATCTACATCAACACATTTTTATCATCCAAAGCTCATAATTTACACGAGGGTTTACTCCTGGTGTTGCACATTCTATGAGTTTGGGCAAATGTATAGTGATACACATCTACCGTTGGAGTATCATACGGTGTAGTTTCATTGCCCCAAAGATCTTCTGTGCCCTGAGTATTCATCTCTCGCCCTAATCCCTGGCAACCACTGACCTTTTTACTGTCTTCATAGTTTTGCCTTTGTCATATAGTTGGATGGTATAGTATGTAGAGTTTCAGATTGCTTCTCAGAACTTCGTTTTGGGGTATCGTTTTTTGAGCCCTAAGATTTCCAAGTGCTGGTACTTTCTAGAAAAGACTTGATGTTAAAGTCAAAATTGATAGAACTTGAAGCTGGAGCTCACTTAACTACTCCATAGGCTAATTTTGTGATTGCTAAATGCTTTTTATGATTTCATTTTTTTTCTGTTTATGTTTATTACAATTCCACCTAGGGTGTTTGGAGTGTGCCTCTCTCCTGTGATCCTCATAGGCTCAACAAACATCTATTTCCACCTACCGCACAGGATCTGGTTCTTCACCAAGATATATTCATAAGAATCCTCCATTTAACAGCACACTCTTTCCTTGACAGTTGTTAAGGACTTTCCTTAAAAGTTGTTAAGAACAAGATGGTAGATTCCAACTTTTTATTGTCTCAAATTGAATCGGATTACATGGTCCCCATTTTAGAACTTTAAGATCTTTAGTATTTTTCAAGGAAGTTTAAAAAAAATTCCTCCACAATGATTAAATATATAATTAAACCTATTTTGGTAAGAGCTAATTTTATTTTATTATTAGCTTTTCAAGAACAATATGAACAAAGTTTTTTTATGATTTGTTCCTGGAAAGCAACTGTCAGCTGTCAATTCTATCACAACTCAGATCTCTTTGTGGGTGAAATTCAACATTAGTAACTCCTCCCTCATCTCATGTACTAATATATTCTGAATGTAATAGCTTGATGTATTCATTCAACAACTGTTTACTGAGAGCCTACCTCAGGCTGGGCATTGTTCTAGGCACTTAAAAGCAAATGAAGCCGTTCCAGATTCTATCATTCAGTTCTCACGACTTTTTCTATTAAAAACATTTACAAGAGTGAATCATTCACAGAAATACAAAAATTACACAATGTGCTATTGCAGGAAGAAGAAAATAAGGACTTCTCATCTTACTCTCTGTTTGTATCCAATTCCCCAGGGTTAACCTTTTTTCAGGTACTCAAAGGCATGCTTCTATGTGCAAAAATACAAGAATACATATAGGAATATTTGTGTGAACTATTTAAAACAAAGTGAAACAATATTGGAAGTATTGTTTAGCAGTTTGCTAATGAGTTAAATTGAGAATAATGAAAGGGAAAACAACATCTTCTACCAGGGTCCTAGTGGTAAACCTGGAACATATCAACATTGATTGCTATATGCTACATTTAAAAGCTAATTTGGATTTCTTTCTTTTAAGTTTGTGTTTAGCAATACTGTTGTATCTATACACAATAAGTGGGTAACATCCACAAAAGTGCAGACTCTTATATCATCAATAATTCAAAAGCTGCAAACAGAGCTTAGTGGCAATCTTTGCTATTTAAACAAAATCATTATGTTTAATCTTCATATGCTGATCAGTCAAACTTGGGAAGCATACACTGATAATTCTTTTATGTGACTTTTTGGTCTCACATATAGTTTAAACTAATTTAGCTATTAAGTTTTACATGTTATTAATAAATACAGCCAAACTTTGCTTTATTTTAAGAATGTCTATTATGATTCAATTTTTTCTTCAACAGAAAACTAAGTGAACAGCAAATACATTTCTTGGCAAGCCCATGTATAATTATTTTTAATTTTGTTCATTAGTGAATTCTTTATATATGCTTTGCAAAAATACTATCTCAGTTGCTAGTCATTGAGATTTAAATAAATGAAAATAATTTTACTCACTGTATCAAAATACAATCATATTTCTAGAATGTTTTTGAACAATCCATTGTATAACTGCATTGCTAACTGCAGTTAAGAATCCCTAAGTTTCAATGACTAAATACAAGTTAATTCTTACTCATGGAACAGTTTGATGTAGGTCTTTCTGATATGCAGACAGTTTTCTTTCATATGGTGATTCAGGAATCTATTATCTTGTGGATCCATAGTCCCATAGAATGTGAGAGTCCTCTGTATTTAGCCTATAGTGAGCAAATCTCTAGTAAAATCCTTCAGCTGATTTAATTGCATCTGGGAAAGTATCAGACTAGGTATATAATGTGCAATTTCAAGGAGTGCTCCTTAAATAGGAAGAGAATTATGGTGTGTGTGTGAAGCAGGGAGTGGTGACAATGGTGTTGAGAAAAAAAAAGGTAAGCAACAAGAGACTATGACTTGGAATGGACTGTGGGCATTTCATCTAAGAAACGTATCTGATTTTTTGGATAACATTATACTGCTAAAGAATTCATGAGCTTAGACTAAAGGCCTGTGATTGCTCAACATTAAAACATTTTTCTCATGTGGAGGTGATTGAGAGATTTGTGCAGCTTCTATGGGGCTTTTTCTAATGACCGTTTCAGTTGCAGCCAAAGAGAAGGAAAAAAATTCTCTTAGAGGATGGAGTCAGGGAGATCCTCCCCACATTTTAGAAATAAGTTTAGAAATAAGGCCTAGTCAGGGAGAAACCCATACCTGTGACTGGAAGACCTCAACATGCCTTTCCCATGGAGTTTCAGAACTGCTGTAGGCCAGTGGGTTCTGTGTCTCTCAACCATTCTGTTTTCAATAGGACTTGTACTGTGGCCACTGCTCTATTGCTGTGCATTGAATGAGTGTGGGCCAGATGGATTCACGTTTGAAAGTGATTTAGAGACAGTTCTGCATCCCTCATAGATAATGGGCTTTCATGAGGATGCCAAGCAGATGAGTTTTGACTTCCGTCCTTGAGAAGGGCTTGTATGGAACCCATGTGTGGAAAGAAGGGAGCAAAGGGAGAATGGAGAATGTCTGAGGCTTGAAGGGCAGATACTGATGCTTACCCAATGTTTCATCTGCTTGCCTACTTTTCTCAACCTGAGTCCTTGGTTTTGTGGAACAAAGCCCCTTGCCAACTCTGATGGGGCATGTAGCATGGAGGGTAAGGCATGAAATTGGAAGGAAAGACAAAAATAGAGAAGTTGAAGAAAAGTTTTATTTCAAAATTTATTTAGAAAGACACAGTATCCATCATCCATATAGATAAGAAACAATAGTTGCTAATAGCTATTGAGCATTTACCTATGCCAGCCACTGTATTAAATCATTTAAGTCCTCACTATAGCCCTGAGATGGCACTATTATTACTTCTATTTTTTAAATAGGGAAAATTGACAAAGAGGCAAGTTAAGCAGCTTTAAAGTGGCGCACAGCTAGTAAGCGGCAGAGTTCTTATGAGTGACCTTAAGCAGATTTATAAACAGCACGGAAGACAAAGTCAAAGAAAGTCCAAGAACTAAGGTTCGAGTACTAGAAGTTCTCTGTTGTAATAATTGGTATGTTTGCCAGAAAAGGTAACTGAAGGGCAGGAAGCAGAGACTGATTATTTCCAACTCTACTTTGTGAATTTGTCTATCTAGGTGACAGTTATTTGAGGAAAGAATTTTGTGATACTATTTTACTTGGAACGATTTTCTCTGTTTTTGCATTTCAGTCATGGATCTGCATGAAACATGTTTAGCTGAAATACATGATGAATACTTTTTAAATAAAGCTTCAAATTCTAAATACTAGTTTAATACTACATCAAATTAGAAAAGGACTGGAAATTGTACTTAAGATCACTGTATAATGATTTAGTATTCTTTGAAATATTTTTAAGGAAACAGTATATGATAGTTTACATTGAACTGTTGATGTTTAATGATTTTTTTCTTTAAATTGAGTTTAATGTATTCTTGAATTGATTTGTTCTTAGTGCTATCAAACAGTAGATGCCATAAAAAATAATGAGCTGTTATTGTTGCTATATTTTGTTATAAGAACCAACACATTTGAGTATGTCATGGATGATATTTTCCTTTTCACTAGACACTATTTATTGGATGTCAAAGCCTTGTTTTTTATTGCAATAGTAGTTACCTTAACTTATTTTTCTGAATTCTTTCCTGTATTTTAGAAATTTTAAACTTTAATAATTCATATTACTAGAAATTTAAAAAGTAAAAAAGAAAAAGTAAATCAATCATAATAACTTCGTGGTAGTGATTTTGTCTGATCCTTTTCATTTTTAAGATATGCGTAGTTTATGTTTCTGTGATAATGTTATTAGTTTTTTAAAACATTTTCCCAGTAAAAGAGGATATGTGCACTGAAAATAGAACTGAATCCAACTGATGGCTTAAGATAAACATCTTAGCTTGAAGTAGTCCTCCCTTAAAGCACTCTTCATAATAGTACCACACAGTCCTCTGTGAGGGATGAAAATGCTTCCATTCTTTTGCTATCATAAGAAATTTCTCACTGTATAATTCAAGCTCAGAACTCACAGTGCCAATTAAGAACACTTATTTTAGTTCAAACAAATACCTTGTGTTTCAGAAATGACTTAATTGACGTGACGTAATAGGTATACCATGCCCAATGGAGCAATCTCATCTTAGCATGTTTTTTTTCTACAGTTCCCATCACTGTTTCACAAGGGTTGACTTGTGCAATATTAATGTTTTCAAAACCTATGCAACTATGTAATGAACTCAGAGAAAGCTGCACTGGCATATAAAGTGCTGAACAAGCACACTCCAATTAACATGGGAATATTTTGTGATTCACACCAGTACTTCAAAAGCAAATTATGTGTATCATTATTCTGCATTTTATTTCTTGAGATAAATCTAATAATATTAAAGAAATGTCCAAGGAATGCCCTGGAGTTCTAAAGGATAAGTAAAGTATTATCTTGCCTTTCTGCATATATATTTTGTTGCACCTATGTCTAGAAATTGTCGTTCTAATGAGTAAAGGACATGTAAAAAAGAATTTCACAACTGCATTTTTTTATTATGATAATCTTAGGGGGTTACAGGTGACTTTTTGGTTACATAGTGGCAATTGTATATTGGTGAAGAAGTCTGGGCTTTAGGTGTACTTGTCTCCACCGCTAGTGTACATTGTTCCTGATAGGTGATTTTTCACCCCTCCCCTACTTCTCACCCTCACCCTTCTGAGTCTTCAACATCTATTGTACTGGTCTATATGCCTTTGCAGACCCATAGCTTAGTTCCTACTTATAAGTCACAACATGTGGCATTTAGTTCTCTGTTCCTGCACTACCTCAGTTAAGATAATGGTCTCCAATTCTATTCAGGTTGTCTCAAAAGACTTTATTTTGTTCTTTTCTATGGTTGAATAGTATTCCATGTATATATATATATATATCTATGTATATATATCTATGTGTATATATGTACATATGGGATATATACTATACCTATTCCTATATATTATATATATGACATATTATACATATATAACATATATATCTCTCACATTTTCTTTATCCATTGATGAGTTGATGAGGATTTAGGTTGTGAGCTGTGCTGTGATAAACATGTGAGCATGGATGTTTTTTCAGTATAATGACCTCTTTCCCTTTGGATAGATAGCCAGTAGCGGCATTGTTGGATTCAATGATAGATTTACTTTTAGTTCTTTGGCATAATTGCATTTTGAACTTGAAAAATACAGCTTGGCATTAGGTGATTGGTAATCTTTATTTTAAAAAAAAGTGAGGTTAAACATTATCTGTCTGACTCATTTTAAAAAAATTAAAACCAAAACTTTATTAAAAATAATACATTGTACATATATGTACTCTATATTGAAAAGGAAATATCTTTTTTAATGGTGTATTTATTTTATATTTATTTATTTTAAAAATGTGGGGTACAATTCAGGATTAGGTACTCAAGTGGTCATCGTATGGATGAAGTTTGGGCCTCCCTTTGGTCTTCACTTCGCCTGGTCTGTGATCAGGTACACTTATTGATGTTTGTGCCCCCCCC
>CAUYQG010076681.1:0-16694 GCA_963574415.1 Tarsius wallacei | reverse complement strand
CCACGCCCGGCTAATTTTTTTGATTTATTGTAGAGATGAGGTTTCACCTGCCCAGGTGGGTCTCGAACCCGCAGGCTCAGGCAATCCACTCACCTCAGCCTCCCAAGGCGCGGGATTACAGGCTGAGCCACCGAGCCCGGCTGTTCACTTTATTTAGTCCCTGATTCTTCATTTTCTTCACTATGGCCTGATATATAAATTCCACTTAACAGCAGCTATTGTGTTTAGGAAGCCCAGAGAATTCTTACTTTCAAACTGTTCACGGCATTCTCTTAGAGACCAGTATGGCTCAAGTGCTGATGGTTTTCAGATAATGGAGTAGCTGCAAATAGCCAAGTCTTCCTATTCTTCTGAGCCTCTCCCTGATAGATAATGAACCACAGAGGGCATTAGGATTTCAGCCTTGTGTTCAAATTCAAACTCACTTTGCTCTTGGCTGCTTTACTGAAAGCTTGAAGATAAGTTGTGACTTACATTTTTCTTCTCTGTATCATTTATATCTTGATTAATCAATTAATCTTTTCATTCATTTATGAAAAGGCTTTGGGTTGTTAGATTTAAGTAGAAACAACTGAGTTTGTGTTGTAACTTTCCCATGTGACGTGGGACTAGTTATTTAACCACTGGCTTCCATTTCTGCCAAATGTAAAATGAAAATTGAGCAATGCGATTTTTAAAGTGCTTTCTAGCTCTGTTTTTGCCCCCCAAGTCTGTGGTTCTAAAACATCCCTGATACACAGCCCTTGCTTCCCGTTTCCTGATCTTCACCCTAACGTTGGTCCGGACCTTAGTGCTGTGCTTTGTGGGCTCTCCCTCCCTGACCTCTGCCCTCTTTCCTAGAACGTTGGTGCCCTCTATTGAGTCCAGGTTACTGGCAGAGGCCTGGTGCCCCCACACTGTGTTCCTGTTGCCTCTCCTCCTGGAGCCTGCTCCCCCTGGCCCCCACCGCAGCCAGCACAGGGAGATACACTTAGAGTAAACCAAGCTGGTCCACCACAGCCTCCAGCTCATTGTCAATGTCCCCTCCTCCTCTCTGGCTTCCTGGAGTCTCCCTTCCAAGTCCCGTGCCAGTGTCCTCATTCTGTGCAGACCCTCTTGGGAAAGAAAAAAAAAGGCACCTTCTGCGAAGTTCACCTTGAAGAGCCGGTGACCGTGGCGCTTTCTTCTTGGGAGGATCTCCCATCCACGGGTATTTCGTGTGTACCAGCCTTGCCGTTATTCCTCTCCCAACAATGAGACGAGGTCCACAGTGTCATCCACATCTACAATGACACGACTGAAGTCCTGAGCCGCCCTTCCACACCTGGCCAGCGATGGAAACAAGCTTTAAGAAGATAAAGCCGGCCGGGTGCAGTGGCTCATGCCTATAATCCCAGCACTTTGGGAGGCTGAGGTGAGAAGATTGTCTGAGCCCACGGGGTCAAGACCAACCTGAGCAAATTGGTGAGACCTCAACTCTACGATAAATCTAAAAATTAGCCGGGCATGGTGGCATGTGCCTGTAGTTCCAGCTACTTGGAAGGCTGAGGTGGAAGGATTGCCCGAGCTCAGCAGGTTGAGGCTGCAGTGGTCGGGAGCATGCCACTGCCCTCCAGCCTGGGTGACAGATTGAGACTTACTCAAAAAAAAAGAAGATAAAGCCGGGGCAGATGTTTATACAAGGTGATGGCTGGGGCTAGTGACACGCTGGCCTCAGGACTATGGAGCTCTGATGTTGTCATATAGGCAGACACGGCCCTCTCTCTGCCAGTGCCCTTTTGCTCAGTCCTGGAGACAAGATTCCTGCAGCGTCGTGGGGACTGGCTGGCTGCACGGCTGCCTCCACACGTCCTGCTGGGCCTCGCACAGGTTTGGCTATTCCCCACTGTCAGTCATTCTCCCTCCTCTCAGGATCTCTCCAAGATGAGTCTTCACATTATTGCACATAAATTTTAGTAAGGTGGGAGGGGTGTGTCCATAGCTCTGCTAAGGCCCATTATGTTAATATCGTAATTTCCCTCAGGAAAAACTCCTAGATGCCAAGCATTATTTGACTTCCAAAAATGAGGCCTAAAGATTTACTGCAGAATCTAAACACGGGAATCAAAATTGGTAACTTCCAAAACCAGGTGCACCTGCTGCTGCTGGTGAAACTGATTGCTGACGTCGAGTTGACAGTGGATTCTGAGGCATCAATTTCACGCTGTCTCACTCTTTGTATTTTAGATCTGAGGACAGAGGCTGGGCTGAGCTTCCCTAAGGACAGCTGCATTTTCAAGAGAAACGCACCAACCTCTTAACTCAGGAAGGGAAGCCATGCTGCACCCTGACATTTGTTGTGAGGGCAGGAGGGATTTCACCCCTGCTGGGCTTTGTTTTACAAGGCGTTGCTTAGGAACTGATGGACAAAGATGGAGTGCCGGAAGTCAGTGTTCCCAGAGGTGTAAGTCCTGAGTCTCCATGTGCTCAAGGACATGTGCCTGGGCACTCAGGGTATGGGTAAGCACCTGTCAACCTTGGACAGGAACTGGGGAACATCCTAAGTGTGCATGGCCAGTGGTCATGCAGGAGTGCCTCCTGAGCCCTGTGGAGGCAGTTACTTTTCCAGCTACTGATCATCTGTCCAGACACAGGCCTAGTCTGACAAGATTGGGGTGGGGAGAGGTCTCTTCCTTAAGGAGGGCTGGTTTCAGATAGAGAATACGCAAAGGTTGCATCTGTGCATCCTGAAAAATTCATCCTTAACGAAAAATAATTATTTACTTCGTGTTGTAATTTTTTGTGCCATTAAAAAAAAGTAGCTGGACATGGTGGCATGTGCCTGTAGTTCCAGCTACTTAGGAGGCCAAGGTGGAAGAATTACTTGAACCCAGGAGATGGAGGCTACAGTTATCTATGATTGTGCTGTTGCACTCCAGCTTGGGTAACAGGTTTCCTGGGTAGCTGGACTACATCAGCTAATTTTGTGCCAATGTTTAAAGATGAGTTGGTATTTGGAGTAAAACCTCAGGCCTGAGAAATCAGTTTGGGGGAAACAAAAAGTAATTGGGGGAACACTGGAAACTTCGATTCATGACTTTCAAGTTTTTGGACCACTTGTTTAACTGGTGAGGTACAGATAGTCTCTCTCTTTGAATCCCACTTCTTGAAATGAAAGATGAGATTAAATAATCTTCTTAAGGCATTCTGAAATGAGAACTTCTCAAAATAAGGGAAGGGAATTGGAAGGGAGGGGAAAGCGACATAGTGTCTGATCTCCAGCATCTCATAGGAATCGAAATGTACTCAGGTCAGTTAGGGGCATCCGGGCTGGTTTCAGATGCCTTCATGCTCGTTAATATCACAAGGGTCTGTTGCCCTAACTGACTCTAACCACATGCAAGTAAAGTGTGATCCAATATACCCAGGCCACCAACAGTTCCACAGACTTCTGGCTATTCTGTTTAGTTGCCCTTTGGGGAAGCAATTTGAGAACTATGATTGATCAGGAAAAGATCTTATCTGATACTTACCAGGGGGGACTCCCCCAAGACCAGAATTATCTTTTGGAAGGTGGACTTCTTGAAGTACACTCAGAATTTGTTCCTCTGGATCAAACCACTGACCAAAGTTTTTTCCTGGAGTTTTGAGAAGGGGGCATCATGATTTGTGGAGGAAAAGTCCTGAGTTGTGGCAAATAGGTGACTGGTTCTTCCACCATGACAACACAGCTGCCTACACCATGCTGAGTATTCAGCAATTTTTGACCAAAAACAGCATGACCCCCATTTCCCACCCTCCCTATTCACCCTCATATGCCCCAAGTGGTTTTTTTTTTCCCCTGGATGAGAAAAGTCCTCAAAGGGAAGTGTTTTGCTGATGTGGAAGAGGTGAAACAAAAGACGACAGTGGCACTAAGAGGCATCAAAATTGACAAGCTAAAAACTGTTTTGAGCAGTGGGAAAAGTATCTTGATAGATGTCTTGCATCGAACAGAGAGTACTTTGAAGGTGACTGAAGTTTAAACATGTAAGAATAAATACACAATCTTTTATAAATACATTCTGTTGTTTTGGTCTTCCTTGTAGGAGGAACTTTCAGTATTTTTAGCTCACTTACATTTTCATACTTACTTTCATCTGGTACTCTGGCAGTCACTTTGTCTCAGCCACACGCACAAACATCATGCACTGACTTACAAGGCATTACTTAGCAACTGATGGACAGAGATGGAATGCTGGAAGTCAGTGTTCCCAGAGGTGTAAGTCCTGAGTCTCCATGTGCTCAAGGACATGTGCCTGGGCACTCAGGGTGTGGGTAAGCACCTGTCAGCCTTGGACAGGAACAGGGAGAACATCCTAAGTGTGCATGGCCCGTGGTCATGCAGGAGCACCTCCTGAGCCCTGTGGAGGCAGTTACTCTTCCAGCTCCTGGTCATCTGCCCAGACACAGGCCTAGCCTGACAAGGTCGGGGTGGGGAGAGGTCTCTTCCTTAAGGAGGGCTCTGAAGCCCATGTGAGAGTTTTCCATTTGGAGTGTACTCCAAAGGGCTCTCCCAAGCCCTGGGCCCGAGCTCCAGGGACAGACACACGCCAACCCATGAAACACTTGAAAGCAACAGGCAGCTTGAAGTAATTAGACGTGAATGAAATCACAGCAGGCCTCACAGTTGATACTTGAGCTCTCCATTGGCAACTGAAGTCATAAAAAGTACATTGAAGAGGGGCCAGAAAAGAGTGTTAAAAACCTGAAATGAGTAAGAAAACGTTTTGAAGGGGAGGAGTTTTTTTGAAAAGGTGCCTTGACAAGTGTTGCCAGATAATGGATAATCCAGTTGGCTGTGTGTACCCTTCAAAGGCGGATTGTAGGCAAATCTTCTGGTAGTTACTATCATCCCTGGGGAATAGCAGACTGGGAGTGATTGCTGTAGGCAAGCATTTCTAAATCTTTTTTGACCATGACTTCCCCTAATAAGTACATTTTACATCCTATCCTCATGTCATACACACACAAACACACATTTTTGTAAGTGTACGCACATTTATAAACACAGATAACCTCAATAAAATTTTCATGAAATAGTATTTGCCTTTTCTACACATTTTACACTGTGAGATATATATATATATATATATATATATATATTTCATTTATTGTAGAGATGAGGTCACAAGTTGTCCGGGCTGGTCTTGAACCCCAAGACTCAGGCAATACTCTTGCCCCCACCTCCCAACATGCTGGGATTACACACTGAGCCATTGTGCCCGGCCCCTGTTATTTAACTTTCTACATACTGGCTAGTTCTGACTACTGAGAAATGTTAAAAGGTAAAATTGGTCATATTAAGAAATATCCTTTTAAATAACATTTTTGTTTGTTTTCAAAAGTGATCAGAAGTACTAAACTATCATTGAAGAAATACTGTAGCCCCAGAAGATTTCCTCTGGGTTTCTTTCTTTAAAAAAGATATTTTGGAGGTTTATAGAGTTTTAAAATTTTATTCTTCTCAGACTGCCGAGCACAGATATTACCACAGTAATTTTCATCTAATAAGAGTAAGAAATCGGCCAGTCTTGGTGGCTCAGCTTGTAATCCCAGCACTTTGGGAGACTGAGGCGAGTGGATTGCCTGAGTCTGCAGGTTTGAGATCCACCTGGGCAACTTGGTGAGACCTCGTCTCTACAATAAATAAAAAAAAATTAGCCAGCCATGGTAGCGCATGCCTGTAGTTCCGGCTACTTGGAAGGCTGAGGCAGAAAGATTGCTGGAGCCCAGCAGGTTGAGGCTGCGGTGGCTGGGAGTGTGCTACTGCATTCCAGTCTGGGCGACAGAGTGAGACACCAACTCAAAAAAAAAAAAAAAGAATAAGAAATGTTTAGCTACAAGGTATAATAAATGCACAAAGTAGGAACACATTGGTGAGTATACTTTAGAGAGAGAAGGTAATAGTTTAATATCTGGTGCCCATTAAAAAGTAGTATGTTATAAACTGGAAATATTTTCTATTGTTTCCTATTCTATTCTTCTCTATCCTCTCATCAATTCATTAAAATACTACTATTTAGCATTTTGTCAAATTGGTTTTAGATATTTGAGACATCGTCTACTAATGTTTTGAAACCATCATTACAGGTCTTGAGTAGTGTAGGTGTGTCCTGGGTTGCAAAGTAAAATGTATTTCTTACTGTGGTTTGTGGTAAAACTTAAAAAAAAAAAATTAAAAGCCCACTTGAAAACCACTTCTTCTGCCCCACCTTACAAGGTTAGGAGCCTTGCTTGATCTGCTTCCAGGTGGGAAAGTTCCCTGAAAGAGGCACTAGGCAGAGGAGGAAGAAGGACTCACATCAGCAAGTGTTAAAAAAGCCAAGAACTCATGCTCATGCAATGGGTCTGCATCTTTCCCATCTGAACAATTGTTGAAAGAGACAAAGGGGTCAGCAAACTCCGGTCCAGGGCAAGGCCTGGCATGCTGCCTGCTCCGGTGACTGAGTGGTGTGGACACAGCCACCATCATCGCTTTGCCTATCTGTGGCTGCTTTTGTGCCTACCACCTGAGGGTTGAAGAGTTGCCACAGATTCGAGGTGGCCTGTGAGGCTGGCAGTATTTATTATTCTATCTGACCCTTTACAGAAAACTGGAGCCGCCCGCATCAGTGCGTCAGGATGTGTGCCCGGAAGCCTCTCCCTGTAGCCCTTCCACAAATGCGTCTCAGGCTGCAGACGGACCCCTGACACCTCCCCTATTCTGTCCTAGATGATCAGCTACCCTTGATTTCCCATAAATAGCATTTTTGGGAGTCCATGGGGGGCACTGCAGATAAAGTCAGTCTGCCTACTTCTCGCATGCCTGATAAGCGACTGTTGGCAGAACAACTGTCCATACAAAATCCAGTGGCTTGTGCTGGCAGCAGACGC
This sequence comes from Tarsius wallacei, assembly GCA_963574415.1. Lineage (NCBI taxonomy): Eukaryota > Metazoa > Chordata > Mammalia > Primates > Tarsiidae > Tarsius > Tarsius wallacei. The sequence goes on along the minus strand of CAUYQG010076681.1, from coordinate 9,821 downwards.
TAAGATGGAACTTGGGGTACAAGACCAACTCCTGTGGTAAGAAGGGAGGGGGAGTGGGACTGGGCAGAAGACGTCGAACAGCAGTCTCGGCCCAGCAGCCTCAGCCCACGTGGTGGGCAACGTGGTTGATGCATCCTTTGCATCCCTGCCTTGCTCAGTCCCCTGTGTGGGTGTGGCCTCGGGTGAGGCAGCTCTCCGATCCCAATGGCCCTGAGGGAGGTAGGCTGAGGCTGAGGACCGCCCTCCCTGCCGTGGGGCAGCAAGTATTTCTTGGGCGGGCATCTGGCTGTCTCTCTAATGGCCCTGCACAGTCTGCCTCCTGCCACTTAACATACTGGTCTGTGCACCCGGGGCGGCAACTTCTCCACAGTTCTGGAGCGCCTCCTTTCCCGGGGAACGCTTAGAGGAGGAAGATGAGCAGGACACATGACACCCCCCACCACCGCAGTGGGTGTCAGGGCTGGAACCGCCCTCCAGGCACAGTGACATAGATCCACCCTCAGTCTGGAGGCCCCTCACCCACAGCTGCCACAGCTGCAGCCTTGGTGTCTTTCCTACCTGGTAGTGTGACTCAGACCCTCATTCCTGATGGTCACCATGTCCTCCTGGTGCTGGGTCTGCTGCATCTGCTCCCTTAAATTTGCAATTAGGTAAGGGCATACATGCGATGCCCTATGAGTTCCCAGAAACGCATATGCACCATCCCTGATGCTGTGTGTAATGGCAGCTCAGCTTTTTTCTCATGATCAAGGGCAAGATGGTGGCTCCTTTCCTGACACACAGGGACCCCAAAGTGCCAGGTGGCGGTTTTGCTTATAATTCAGTGAGACCCTCGCTCTTGTCCCCTAGTGACAGTTTACCTTTTTGGGTACCCAGACCTCTGATTCTGCAGAGCTCAGTATTGTGGGCATGGGAGACAAAAATTCCCCCAGTGGGCCATTGGGAAAGACGGTTCCCATTAGACGCCAGTAACATCCCCTCAATAGTGACAATTAAACACATCTCCAGTCATTACCGAATGTCTTCCGGAGGGCAAAATGGCCCTGGTTGAAAACCACTGCAGTGCAGACCAGGAGTGTATCTCTTATTTTGGTCTCGTTTGCCTGTATGAATTCTGCAGATTGAGAATGGATGAGCTGGAGATTCATTCTGGGAGGTGGATCTCACTTGGCCACTTCTGGAATCTCATTCTGTGGCATTATGAGAGCCTGAAGGAGAAATGTAGCTGAAGAAGAAATGTCTGAAATGAGAATGGGAACCACAAGAAAGCAAGGGCCACAGGCCCTGGCCTTCCTTGGGCGCCTTTGGAGTGCCACACCACCCCAAAGGCCAGAAGTCTCATGGTGCACGGGGCCATTTCACTGTTCCTCTCCCCAAGTGTGCTGCTGTGCTGACTGGCAGAGAAACAAAGCTTAGTGTCTTCCCAAACTTTCAAGATGCTGTCTTGATTTGGCCGTTGTTACCCACATGGAAACTTCTGACAACGGTTTTGGGAGTTTTTAGACATTGGATGAGACAAGCTTTGAGATTTGGACTAGAATCAGAGGGAAGATTCTATTAATTGCCCCTAAATTACCTGGGACTTTGGAGATGCTGAAGACAGAAAATATTCCATAGACTTATCCTGAGAAATCATTTCCATCTGAGGGGTTTGGATCAAACCGACTTTCCAAGAAAGGGATGATGTGTTTATTTCCAGTTGAGCTTTCCCAAGAAATGGACATAGCAATTGCAATATTTCATAACTTCCTTCAGGTTATTAGTTTTAAGCATGGTCCCTGCGCCTTTCCAGGCCTTTCTGAGACCACAAGAAAAACAAAGTTACATTCTGAGTTTATGGACCAAGAAGCACCACACAATACACATGCGGTCTATTATCTGGAGATGCCCTACAAGTGGATGGGCACCTGAATCTGCAGACACTAGGAACCCAGGGCTGCACAGACCTCCCTGTGCCACCTCCCAGTCTCTTAAGTCTTGATTGCAAATGTTGCTTTGGAAGTGGCTGGGCACTTCTTTCCATTTTCTCTCAATGGAGCATCTGCTTTTCCTGTTCTCCTTTCTGGAAGCCTTCAGGCAGAGCAGCTGAGGTTAGTGTATGACTCTCTACACAGCCCCCCCCACCACAGGAACTTTCTGGTGGGGGTTGCACCCTGTTTTCTTGTGTTTTGTTGTTCTTCTCTACTGCTTTTTATTTCATCCTCATTGGGGTCTTCCTGGAGACGTCTTGCCCCTCATCCTTCCAGCACCACCCATAGCACTGTCCCGTCCAGGCCTGGCACATGCAGATTATTTGCTTAGTGGTGCAACACTTCACGAATGTGAGCTCTGCACTGCCTGCCTGAGTCCTACTTCTTGCTCTTCGGCCAGTCCCTGTTCTGTGGGGCGTCTTCCCACTTTATGGCCTTCATTCTTTTGTGTTCTCTGGTCATGCCTGCTCTCCAGAAGCTGCTGCTTTGACTTGCTTCCGTCTGCGTGCTCCTCCAGCTCTGCGTGTTTTCCTCCCAGACTTGCAGACAGACAACTTCCCAGCCTTCCTTGCAGCAGGGTGGGTTTGGCCAATGTGGGCACAGTAAGGCCTGCCATCTGTGGGCCTAGACTTTCAAAAGTGTCCTGAATGTGATCTTCTATGCTCCCTCCTTCTCTCTCTTGCTGGCCAGATGCAGCGAACCCAGTGGAGGACTCCAAGAGGTAAAGATGGAGATAAGAGGTGGGAGAAGTGAGGGTCCTTGGTCTCCAGATTCTGTGTGAGGAGTCACCTCTACCCTACCCCCTCCACCCTCCACCTCCTCCACTGACACACCTGGGAAAAAAATTGGGGGATTCCAAACCTCAAGATCTGACGGTGATTTGTTACAGTCATCTGCCCTGATTCATGCACTGTCCCTCCACAATGCTATCTAAGGTCATTGACTACCTTTTCTCACCTGCAGGCCCTGGGCTAGCTTCCCCAGAGCTAACAGATGCTGAGGGAGCCCTGGTCCCTGCATGCTCACTTCCATGGCAGCTCAGGCTCTGCTTGGGTTTGACCGATTTCACCAATCTTACAGGTGGGAAATCTTCCTCCCCCCACCCTTTTTTTTTTCTTTATACCCTTTGTTTTGGCAACACACTTGTAGATTCCAGTCCTATCCCCATCATCCGGAGCTTGCCTCCCTCCATCAGAATGTCTGCTGTGGCTCCAGCCTGCCTGCATGCCTCTCAGTTGCACTCCCACGGGTTTCCTATGCCTGTCTAGGGCAAATGCTTTCATGAAACCACGCTTCTTCAGCAAGCACTTAGACCTGGGCAGCCCAGTCCTCCTGGGGCTGTAAATCCGCTCACCTGCGGCTCACCTGCAGCTCACCTGTCGCTTATCCGTTTCCCTGTCCTCTGACACACTCAGTACCTCTGAACCCTTGCTGTCGGCCACCCTGGGCATGGGCTGAGCTCCCAACTTCCAGCTCCCCCTCCATCCAGGCATTCCATTGCTGACATTGTGCTACCCACTTCCTCCAGTTGCTCCAAGGTCAACACTTCCCTCGTGCTTCTGAACTGTATAGGCAGCAAGGAGGCTTCCCATGGAAAGGCTGACCCCTCTGCATGGAAGGTTTGGCAAAGGTGTGGAGGCGGGCTAAGTGCTTTTGGCATCTGTGTGGTGTGTCTGGAGTGCGTTTGGATTGGTGTGGAGATGCCCTCTATTTGTGTGCATCCGTGTGAAGGTGTACTCTTTGTGTGTGCACATAGGGCTGCTCAGGGCCTCCCAGCCGCTCTCCCTCCTGGCTGTCCCCTCCTCTGTCTGTGCTGAACCTCCTCCCTCATTACTCCCCAGATTAATTGCAACTCTGAATCTTTCAGCATGCTTCCTTTCGGTCCTAAATTCAATTATTTTTTGCTCAACCCTGCTGTGGTTTAAGTGTAGCGTTAGGAGTAGGAGAAACTAGGTGAAGAAGAAGATCCAGGCCCTTTCTTTGTGGCATTCACCACTTAGCAGGAGAAAAAGAGACCGTGCTTCAAGAACCTGAATGCTGTGTGGATTGTGGAAAATTCATCACTAGATAGAAATCAAACACCCTAGGAAACACAAAAACCCCAAGCCACAAGGTGTTTGGCATTTCTGATGTGGTCCAGATGCACTTTGGGTGTAATTTTTTAATGTTAGATTTCTTTGGAGGATTGTCTTATTGCTCTCTCCTGATCATGGTGGTGGCTTGGTGTTTTTGTCCTTCGACACAAGCTGGATTTTCTTCTTTACTGCACACTTCATGTTTCTCTTTATACGCAGGCTGAGTTTTCCTATGCCTGTCTAGGGCAAATACTTTCATGAAACCAGGCTTCCTCAGCAAGCACTTAGGCCTGGGCAGCCCAGTCTTCCTGGGGCTGTAAACCTGCTCACCTGCGGCTCACCTGCAGCTCACCTGTCGTTCATCCGTTTCCCTGTCCTCTGACACACTCAGTGCCACTTAGATCCACACGACTGTGGTCTTCAGTGTCTGGACCTGCTCAGATCAACACGTGGGCATCTGTTTCCCAGGCAAAACACAGCACTGGTTGTGGTGGCTGGAGGTAGGGCGGGATGGGCTTACAGAAAAACGTAGAAACCATGCCAATAGTCATCATAATACTAATTAATAGTCAGGATAATAATCATCTAGCTGCAGTGGCAATGCACTTGAAAGAATATACTTTGGGTGTAATTTTTTAATGTCCTAGATGGGACAGGAAGATTGGGCTTTTGAAGACATCAAAGAAACCTGAAAAGAGCCAGTCTGTGATCAATGTTGATTTCACTGAAGATAATGACTACCTGGCCTCTAAACTTGGCAACACAGGGCTTTCTGGACATTTTTTTTTCTGCTGAAGTGGTTGAAAGGATGCTGGAAATATGGAAAATGGAATGATGAGGACAAACCGCAGGGCCCTGCCTCATTCCTAACTCCACAATCTAATTCCTCTAGGTAGGGGCCACCTGACCACTGCTGGCTCCGCCTCTCCCAGTTTTTAAGGATCGACACAGATTTTGCAAAGATTTTAAGGCATGTTGGCCATGAAATTTGGGTATGTGCACAACTGGCTCCAAGCTTGTGATCCACTACTCACACCCCAAGTGTCTTTTAGACTGCAGGAACCAGCTTCCACCCTCATCGCTGTGGATCAAATGCATGCTCACATTCCTCTCTTTATTCCAGTTTCTCTTAAAAATTAACGTTTATTCCAGTCTCTCTTGCACTGAGGTCCTGTCCTTTTTATTGCAGTAATGACTTTACTAATCCTCTATCCCACATTCCCAGGCGGAGCCCAGCCACCTACTGACAGACTCCCATATTGATGTCACTCTGCCTGGCCCTGGATTCCCGTTGCCCTGCCTTAGTCACCTGACAGGACGGAGCAACATGATTTGGACACCTGGATTAGTCCCTGTTGCTGGGCCCTTTAGATGTTTGTCTAGACCCCCAGCCTTTCAGCTCTTGCAGTCGGGCCTAGCTCACAGAGTCTGCAGGCTAGCTCTGGTATGGTTATTTCCCATTTCCTGGAGTAACAGAACTCTCAATTTTTGATGGGACATGACTGCCCAGAATAAAGATATTTACCAGCCTTCCTTGCAGTTTCCATGCATGGAGACATCATACGGGCGATTTTCAGATAATAACCTAGATAAAGAATCAGCAAACTTTTCTGACCTGTGGAGAGCTAGATAGTACATATTTTAAGATTTGCAGGCTGAACAGTCTCTGTTGCAGGTACTCACCTCTGCCACTGTGGTGTAAAAGCAGCCATAGATAATACCTAAATGAATGAGCATGGTTGTTTGCCAATAAAACTTTATTTATAAAAAGAGACTGTGGGTCCAATTTGGTTCATGTGCTTGTGGTTTGGCATCTTCTGTCCTAGACCAATACCCCAAGCAAGGCAGAACAAGAATACAGAAGGTGTCCAGGTTTCCTGAATTTCCATATTCACTTTGGACTGCATCCATCCAGACTTTTATGAGAGAGAAATAGATGCCTACCTTGGTTAAGCTATTGTTTTTATTCTCTGGTCATGATAGATTGAAAGATGGCTCCAAATTCTTAGCTCCTTCTCCCATTGGGAAGTGAAGTCTAATTCCTCCTCCCTGAATCTGCCTAAATGACTTTTTTTTGAAACTAACAAAATGGGGTAAAAGTTGTGTTCTGGAACTTGAGATTAGGCTGCAAGGAGCCTTTCAGTGGCCCCCATAATCCCGAGACACTCTCTCATGGCTCCTTGAGCTGTCTTAAAGGAATTTAGACTACCTTGAGTCTGCCATGCCAGAGGGGCCTCGTGGGTGTTCTGGACAAGCTCAGCTAGTCAGCTTCCTGTTATCCTGCCCAAAGCCTTCCTGGACCATCCTCCAGAACAGCTCATCACTCCTGAGTGGACTCTGTTGATGCCATGTGGAACAGAAAATAACATCCAAGCCCCACTTGAATTTCCAACCCACAGGATTATGAGCTAAATGAAATGGTTGTTTTGTCGCTAAGTTTTGGAGTAGCAATGCCAGTGCTTGGCCCACTCCAGCGGGCCAATCTTAACTTTTGCCTTGCCACCTCTATTTCTGTCTCCTCTTGATACTCTCCTGCCATATCTCACCCTGAGTTGGGACACATTTAAGAGGCTAGAGAATGACTTGCTTTTATTTATTTAAATTATTATTTTTTATTTTAAAGATGTGGGGTACAATTCAGGGTTAGGTACATAAGTGGTCATTGTGCAGGTAAAGTTTGGGTAATCTTATTTATGTTATGTGCCCCCTCCTACTAAATTTTGAAGATCTAGTACAAAAACACAAACTATTTAATTAATTTGAAAATATTCATTGCATGGCAAAATATAACATTTGCATACATTTGAGTAGATACAATATATTATTAAAATTAATTTTACTCATTTCTTTCTACATTTTTCACATGGCTACTTAAAAAGTTGAATGTTATATCTGGCTCTCAGTTATATTTATTTTAAATAGTGCTGTTTAAGATGACTAGAAACCTAAGCTAGTTTTAGAACACCTTTTGAGAGACAGCATTATGCACAATTTGGTTATCTATTTGTGGCAGGGATTCCACTGCCCTCCCACATCTATTTCTCTTCCTCTAGACACACAAGAGGATGACAATTCCCTGCTGCAGACACAAGGCTAGTTTAAGTCAACAGTTATGAGAAGAAGTGGGTGGGTTACTTCTGAGCCAAGTGTTTAATCAATTGCGAGAGTTTCCAAAACTCTTGCATTCTCTGCTGTATGGACTGCAGGGCTGCAGCCTCTCAGCCTGGAGGTCTGAGTCACTACGTAGGGGACAGATGGCTGTGGAGAGTTGCCTGGATCTGCGGTGAAATTTGCATGGATGAGGAGCAAACCACTGTGTTAAGCCATCGAGGCTTGAGGTTTGTTTGTTGCAGCAGCATAACACATTCTCCCCTGACTAATAAATGTGTTTTCTGATTAACAAAATTAAACAGTCACCTTGGCTTTTTTCTTATTTTACTTTATGCATGCAAAAACAAAAAGAATTTTGAGAAAGCAAGTTTAAAAAGTAGATTTCTGGTAGTTTGTCATAGGTTAGGGGAGAAAAGCTTGACTGGGAGTTAGAAATCTATGGAGAGTGTTTTAAAGAATGAGAGGTACTGTTAACTGATAAAAATAAAAGAATGCAATCCAAGCCCATCCCATCTTTTCTTGGACATTAATCGGGTAATAGAAAAATGACAGAACTGAGTGGGATATACTCTAATGTGTGATTCCTCCAAGTAAGAAGTTGTCACACAATATGAAAAATGCTAATAAAATCAGAATGTCTATGGATATTGCCAATTCTCTCTTTAGAAATAGTGTTGGCTCCTCAGGGTTAAAGATATAACTTTTTGTGACAGTATCACTTTCTAGAATTATTTCAGAGGCCAATTTTGAAGGAGGCCAAAACTGTCATATTGTTCCTAATGGATTTTGCTTTGCTTTTTCCCTACCATTTAGAAATTTTACTTGGAATTTCTTGTGTACTTTGGAGTTAGAGCCAAGGGGTAAGGCTTGAGTTTCAACACAGAATTCTTCATTACTCCACTTCCCTTACCACATTCCCTTCCAAAGGAGAATGCCACCCCTGGGTACTCCTCAAAGAACAGACAGAGTGGGTCCATCTACCTGTCACCTCTGAGTGGAAGAAAGGAGGCTGGCCATTCTAAATATGAAATGCATGCTGTCATGTCTCCATACTGAAGAGGATTTGGGGCTAGTCTGCTGCAAATCACCCTGCGGATCAATAAGGCAGACCAATGCTACAAACCGGAAAGCAAACTTATCTGTTGTCTTATAGCTTTTTAACAGCAGACAGAATTAACATGGGTTTAATCAGTGAGATAACGGAAATTCTTCTAGCAACTCCACAACAGAAAAAAATAAGAACAAGAAGCCATTTCTAAGGCTAAATTTACCTTAGAGCTTCTTATTATGAACACATGAAACTATTTTGGGTTGTGTCTTGGTAGGGACTAGGTTGGGTGTGAGTAACAGAGACCAAAAATAAGTGGCTTAAGGAAGATAGCTTGTTTTATTTTTTCAGAGAGAAATCCAGAAGTGAGCAGCCCAAGAGTACTGAAATGGCTGCTCAGTTACACAGAAACCTCCAGCATGCAGGCTTTGCCCTGCATTACTCTGTACCTCTTAGGGTTTGGCTCATATCCTCATAGTCCAAGATGGCATCATATTCACAATTTAGGCAGCAGACCTGAGAAAAAGATGAAGAGGAGAAGGAGGCCAAGGGCATGGGCCAGGAGTCTCTTAGGAAAAGGTTCCTAGAAGTCACCAGAAAGCATTTCCTCTTTATTCCATTGGCCACATGCCCCCTTCTGGGTGCCAAGGAGCCTGGGAAAGGTAGCCTTTCCTTTCAGATTTTATGGGCAGTGAAAAACTGTACTACTGTGGGAAAATTAGGGTATGGATACTGGGGAGCCAACTAATAGTCTTCGCCACAAAATGTTATTCCAAAATTTCCACATGCTAGTCCCTGGGAATGTTTCTACTTTCAGAGATCCATGTATGCCTGGGCAAGGGGGCCACTGCATGGTAGTAATGTGATGCTTAGGTCACTCTTGAGCTTTCCTTCTGTGTAGAGTGAGGTTGGGTAGTATTTGTGGGGAGGAGTCTTCCAAGATTATGCTAAGTAGATAATACTCTGTCCTCAATGAGATGCCAGAAACCATTTGGCAATGGAGCTTAAGCAAGGGAGAGTGATTATGTTGCATAACCACCATAAATATAATAATACAGCTCATCTCTGGTAGATGGGAAGGTGAGTTGTTCAGCGAGCATCATTTGACTTCAATGAGTGTTATGGTTTTTTAATTTTTATTTTAAAGATGTGAGGTATAATTCAGGACTAGGTATACAAATGGTCATTGTACAGGTAAAGTTTGGACCTCCCTTTGGCTCGTACTTTGCTTGGTTTGAGATCAGTTACCCTTATTGATATTATGTGCCCCCCCTCCCCTGGCAGTGTCCTGCTATTGCCAATTCCTTTATTATGGTGCTATGTTAAATGTTCACGGTCCACTTATGAGTGAGAGCATGTGGTACTCAGTTCTTTGTTTCTGCGATAGATCACAGAGTATGATAGACTCTAAATCCATCCAAGTTGCTGTGAAGTCCATATGTTTGTCCTTCTTTGTGGCTGTGTAATATTCCATTGTGTATATGTACCACATTGTTTTTATCCAGTCCAGTTTTGATGGGCAGCACGGTTTGTCCCATGTTTTTGCTATTGTGAATAATGCTGCAATAAACATGTGTGTGGAGGTATCTTCTTGGTAGAATGATTTGAGTCCCTCTG
>CAUYQG010076678.1:0-13815 GCA_963574415.1 Tarsius wallacei | reverse complement strand
TGGGCAACATAGCAAGACCTCATCTCTACAAAGAATAAAAAAACTAGACCAGGAGCAGTGGCTCATGTCTGTAATCCCAGCACTTTGGGAGGCAGAGAAGAGAGGATTGTCTGAGCCCAGGGGATCGAGATCAGCCTGGGCAACTTGATGAGACCTTGTCTCTACAATAAATCAAAAAAAGTAGCTGGGTGTGATGATGCAAGCCTGTGGTTCCAGCTACATGGAAGGCTGAGGTGGAAGGATCACCGGAGCCTAGCAGGTTGAAGCTGCGGTGACCGGGAGCAGCCACTGTACTCTAGTCTGGGCGACAGAGTGAGACTCCAACTCAAAAAAATAAAAAATAAAAATAAAAAATAAAAAAAATAAAATAGCAATAAAAAGTACAGTAGGGTAAATACTTAATCCTGTAACACAGTCATTTATTATCAGTATCAAGTATTAAGTACTGTATATAACTAACTGTTAAGTGCTATACATTCACATGACTGGCAGTGCAGTAGGTTTGTTTACACCAGCAATACCACAAACACATAAGTAAAGCATTCCTATACATTATGATGGCTACAACATCACTAGGCAATGGGAATTTTTCAGCTCTGTTATAATATGGGACCACTGTCGTATATGTGGTCCATCATTGACCAAAAGGTCATCGTGCGGCACATGACTATACTCAAAACTGAAGCCAATATGAGGCAAGCACTGAAAATTATGTTGCATGAGGATGTTTCAAATCTAGCATTTTTAGCTCAGAAAAGGCCCCCAAGATGCTATCTTTCATTTACATATTCAGATAGTGATGGGATGCCTTTTAAGTGTCAGGTAACTTGCTGCATGTTACCATGGCAATCAGAAAATCTCCACCTTCAAGGTGCTTGTGGTGGACCCTGTGGTGCTTGGCCCAGCTTCCCTCTTCAGGAGACACACCCATCTCCCAGCTACTGAGACTGTCAGCTGCTGGGGCTCACACCCAGTCCCTCACTGGGACCAGCCTTGCCCAAGGCCGTGCTTTCTCCTAGGGTGTGGCCTGACGTGGGAAAAGGTCTGGCCTTTTTGGCACAATCTGAGCCATCTCAGCTCCAGAGCACCTCATGGGACCAAATGAGACCTTAGTTGCAACCACAATGGGATCAGCTTCTCCCTCTGCCCAATTCCATCCTTCTCATTTTCTTACAAGAATGTCTCCCCTCAGAGTCCAGCTAGTGAGAGATGCAGACAAGCAAGCAGGCAGTTGCAGTACAGTTGATACGGGTTGGCCAGGGGGCAGCATGGGGTGCTACAGGTGCTCCCAGGAGAGGCATCTCATCCAGACTTGAGGGCCAAGGAGGATTTCTAGAAGAGGTAAGTTGAAATGAGTGCCAACATGGTGGGGAGTGGGCAGGATTGATTTTTCACCTCCAGTTAGTTCTAAATGGAAGAAGAAAGACCTACACTCTTTATTGTGAGCCCAAGCCTGCACTGACAGGGCCTCTGAGGACTGGTCCTGCTCTGCTTCTGCTCTTCCGGCCTCCTGGATCTCTGCCCAGAGCCTGCAGGGACAGGACACCTAGTTCTCAACAGCTGGACATGGCTAGCCAATCGAAGGGACAGGACAAGGAGAAGGGGCTCTACATTTGGGGATTCAGTTTTCCTGCCCCTATCCCCCACCCCATCTAAAGTGAGGCAGAACTCAGAGATTAAAAACTCATTCCCTTACAGGAAATGAAGAGCCGTTGCCAGGACCTCCCAGCCGAGAAAATATGAACAAGATGCCTCGTGCCGCTGATGAGCTCCCACTCTTAGGGCCTCAAGGGAAGGCAGGAAGATGGGCCATTAGCCCAGGCACTCCCATGTTTGTTCTAAGCTGGGCTTCACCCCCAGAGTGTGGGAAGCCCTGGCTGCCCTGGCATACACAGTCATAAAATGCCCTGGCTCCCATGGTTGTAAATACCCACTCAAGAGGAAAGGGGCATGGGAGTGATTTGGAAAGGCACCGGGTTAGAGCCTAGTTGCGCAACTAGCTGACTGTGTGACCTTAGGTGAGTCTATTCACCTTTCTGGGTCTTGGTTTCTTTATCTGTGCAACAATATTGTTGGGCTTCTGGACTTCCAAGGTTGCCTCCATCTAATTCTAATTTCTGGGGAAGAGAATGGAAAAGTTTACCAATATGACCAGAATCTTTGTATTTTGTTTTGTTTTGTTTTGTTTTTTGAGTTGGAGTCTCACTCTGTTGCTCAGGCTGGAGTGCAGTGGCATGCTCATGGCCACCACAGCCTTAGCCTGCTGGGCTCAGGTGATCCTTTCCGCCTCAGCCTTCCAAGTAGCTAGAACTATAGGCACGCACCAACACATCTGGCTAATTTTTTGATTTATTGTAGAGATGAGATCTTGCCAAGTTGCCCAGGCTGGTCTCAAACCCCTGGGCTCAGGCAATCCTCTCACCTCCGCCTCCCAAAGTGCTGGGATTACAGGAATGAGCCACCACACCCGGCCTGGCCAGAATCTTATAGCCTAACAACAGAGATCTCTAATCCAACAGGTCCTCTTCTTCCTAACAGAGTGGAGGACCCAGAGGAATTGGCAAGATGTCTCTTCAAAGCCATTCTGGTATTTCCCCCAGGTTCCAGATCAAGGTAAAAGTTGTTGAAAAGTTTAGACTGACAGGCAAGTTTTTTCATTGTTGGTTTGGATGCCATCTTAGATCATCTCCTACCTGTTATTTGCCTAGATTCCTCCCTTTATATTCTCAGCACCACAAGTCATCTTCACATGTGTAAACATCTTCTCCATCCTTTTATGCCACATAAACTACCACCTAATGTATGTAATAGATGCCCTTGATGGAGTCTGGCACACCTTTATCAGCCCCAATCTTAACTTTAGGAATGAGTGGATCAAATGAATCAGCAAACATTCATTGAGTAACTACTAACTTCAAATCTACTATGGAGCCAGCAAAGTAGATGAAACAGTCGTTACTGTGTGTAGGGGCATAGGGAACTATGGGATGTGACTTTTATCTTGCCCCATACCGTATCCTTATTGCCAAACTGTCAATTCCTAAGTGTTGCCCCTTATGCTAGAGCTGCCCAGGTAGCCGCATTTTCCAAGATGGTTGGGTAGCTCAGCTAGAACAAGGCTCCCTCAGATAGGTGCTCCTAGGCCAGGAGGTATACATCTGCAGATGATATTGGACAACCATTATAGCTACTAGTATCTAGAACATGCTCCATTATCTGGGAAGGACATCCTTTTTTTTGAGTCAGGATCTCACTCTGTCACCCAGGCTGAAGTACAGTGGCAGCCTCAAATTCCTGGGCTCAGGTGATCCTCCTGCCTCAGTAGGTGGGACAAGTACATACTACAATGCTCAGCTACCTTTTTTTTTTTTTTGGTGGAGACAAGGTCTTGCTATGTGGCCCAAGCTCATCTCAAACTCTTGATTCCAAGCAGTCCTCCCACCTCAGATTCCCAAAGTGCTGGGATTACAGACATGGTCTACCATGCCTGGCCAGGACATCCTTTTTGACAAAGTGACATGGCATCAGGAAGGACTAACATGAGAGAAGCATTAGTTATCCATTGCTACATAACAAACTATACAAACAGAGATTACATAAGTGTATATAAAAACATACATTTATTATCTCATGGTTTATCTGGATCAAGGATTTAGGCACAGCCTTGTTGGGTCCTCTGGTTCAGGGATTCTCACAAGGCTGCAATCAAGTTTCTGACCAGGGTTGGGGTCTCATCTGGGCTCAAATGGGGAAGGATTCATTTCCACAAAAGACTGTTGAAAAGATTCAATTCCTCGAGGGCTGTCAGACTGAGGTAGCCCTCAGCTTCCTGTCATGTGGGCCTCCACAACATGGCCACTTGCTTTACCGAAGTGTGCAAACCATGAAAGCAATAGAGAGTCTGCTAGCCACAGTCTTATGTAACACAAGCAGAAAAGTGACATCCTATCATGTTTGTGGCATTGTATGTGTTAGAAGTTAGGTCACAGGTCCTGCCCATACTGTAGGGGAGGGGACTACACTTGATGTGGATAGCAGAAGATGAGAGTTATCTTAGAGGCTGTCTGCCACAAGACCAGAGGCCAAAAGAGACCACCCACTGAGACTTCAGCCTTTGCAAGCAACATGGGGACAAGTGTCCCAGCCAGATCAGCTTATATGCAAAAGGTATGTGTACTGGAGGTGAGAATCAGAGGGGTAGCATCTCAGGATGAGATAAAACACACTGCACACAATGATAGGGAGAATAGTGTCAGAAGAGACATAGCCAGCAGCAGCGGTGAGGAATAAGGGGTGGGAGGAGGGATTGTTTGCTGGCCCTGTGCTTTCTCTAAAGAAGGGACAATATTCAGTCATCATTTGGAGCAAAAGGGGAGGCTATCACATAAACACTGAAGAAGGGATTATGCAGCCCACCTCCTTGCCAGGTCATTCTATGCCTTCTTCAGACAAGACCCACTCTGCCATCTCCTAGTTAGGAATCAGCCCCACCTGTATCTACTAGAGTGTTGAGATAAAAACCATCCTGTAGGGTGGAGGTGGAGAACTCTAGGCATATAATTGACCTTCTCCCCAGAATTCAGTGTATCCTTCTAAGACAGCCTCATTCTTTGCCTTCTCAGAGTTTCCCTCCTCAAGTAGTTTTGATGATTACAAAGCTGCCAATAAAACACTCTCTCCCCTCTTACAAGTGGCTCCTGCAACATAATGCTATGATTGAAATTCATAGGTTCAGGAGCTCACAGATACCTTGGGAAGTTTTAAAGCCAGTGTCCCTCTGTCTTCAAATTAACCCTAATGTTATGCCAGTTGTGTGACACACAAAGTCCAGTCCCCACTGGACTGGTGGGGGGGTACCCTTTGGGAACTAACATGGAGGCATCATACGGGCTAGCTGTAGCCCTGCTTCTGAGTCCCATAGAGACCCAGAGGCCACCATAGAGGTCAAGTTCAGCTAAGACTACAAGCATAAATCTTTGGGATCCTGGGTTAAACAACATTTTCTATTCTTTTTTTTTTTTTTTTAATTGTAGAGCCAAGGTCTCACCAAGTTGCCCAGGCTGGCCTCAAATACCTGGGCTCAGGAAATCCTCTCACCTCGGCCTCTCAAAGTGCTGGGATTACAAGCTTGAGCCACTGCGCCCGGCCCAAACACACTTTCTTAGCTATGACACTGAAAGCACAAGCCACTAAAGAAAAATTGGATGAACATCATCAAAATGAAAATCTTTGTCCTTCAAAGAACACCATCAAGAATGTGAAAACACAACCCACAGAATGGGAGAACTTTTTTTTTGCAAATCATATATCTGATAAGGTGCTTATACATAAAGAACACTTACAACTCAACAATAAGACAAATAATATAATTTTAAAATGAACAAAATGATCTGAATGGATACATCTTCAAAGAGGATATACAAATAGCCAAATAAGCACACAGAAAGATTCTTAACATCACTGGCAATCATGAAAATTCAAATCAAAACCACAATGAGATACCAATTCACACTGACTAAGATGTATAGAATAAAAAAATAATAACAAGTGTTGGTGAGAACGTGATGAAATCAAAGTCCTCATACACTGCTGGCAGAAATATAAAATGGCACAGACTCTATGGAAAACAATCTGGCAGTTCCTCAAAGGCAAAACATAGAGTCACCATATGACCCAGAAAATTCCACTCCTAGACATATACCCAAGATGAATGAAAATATATGTCCTCACAAAAACTTGGACAGGAATGTTCAAAGCAACACAATTTGTAAAAACCATAAAGTAGAAACAACCCACTGTATACCAACTTATGAATGAATAAACAATAGCTGGCATGTGCATTCAATAGAATATCACTCAACATTAAAAACGAATGAAGTGCATGAATGAACCTTGAAAACATTGTGCTAAGTGAAAGAAGCCAGTCAAAAAGGACCACATACTACATGATTCCATTTAGATAAAGTATCCAGAATAGGCCAGTCTTTAGAGATGAAAAGTAGATTAGTGGTTTCCTAGGGCTGGAGAGAATGTGGAAGTTGAGGGAGATGGCTAAGGGGCTTAGAGTTTCTTTTGGGGATGTTGAAAATATTGTTCTAAAGTTGATTGTGGTGATGATTGCACAATTCTGTGAATGTACTAAAAGCCACTGAATTTAAATGGGTGAATTGTATGGTACTGTAGATTCTCAATAAAGTTATTAGAGAGAGAGAGAGGGAGAATCTCATTTCCTAGGCTAGAGATTCTTAACTTGGGGCCCATGAGACCCCTGAAATTGCAAAATAGTATTGTGAAAGCATTTGTGCATTTTCTAAGAATGTCTTTAGCTTTCCTTGGATTCTCTAAAGGATCCACAAAAAAGAATTCCTGCCCTCAGATTGACCTGAAGCTAGGGAATTGCAGGTTGGGAGAGCATCCCTTAAGAAGCCTCTTTGCACTTCCCCTGGCTGTTCCCGAAGAAGGTAGGAAGGGGCAGAACTCCACCTATCTCCCCTTCTGGGCCAGACTCCATTCCCCGTGTGTTTATTTAATATTTGCTTGGCTATGTGGAGCTGTTAGCCACAGCTCACTGGGGGCAGCTGCTCTCACCATAGCCTGGTGCCCCCAGGCTCAAGGAGCTCTTCCCGGCCCCAGCCTCTTTGGGATCCTCTCCCTTCCCCCAATTGTCCCTTTCTGGGCCAGTCCCCACCAAGCTTCCCCAGAGAGGGGCAGTCGCTCCACTTCCTGCTGTCGCCACTTGCTCCAGGCATTAACTGGGAGCAGGACCCCTGGCTCCTATAGCCCTAAGCTCCTCAGAAATAGGGTGACCATAGTGCTGGTTGCCTGCAGACAACCTTGGTTTAAACCCATTGTTCTGGTGTGATTATTGAGTGCCATTCTTCATTCTCAAAAGTATCCTTGTTAGTACGATACTGTGCATTTAATTAACCCCTTACCTAAAGGGGGAATGGCCATGGCTTCCTGAGGTGAGTAGCACTCCAACAGTTCCTGAGGCCATCGTCCTGCCTGCAAGAAGGCTTCACGTCCACCTCCTCAGCAGACAGGCTTCATTCTGTTCTGTCAGGACCTCAGCAGGAAAGGACGTGGCTGCCCCTCACAACTCAGGCTGCCTCTCCAAAACATGTGGCCTCATCTCCCATCTCATCCATCCTCAGCAGAGGAGCCTCAGGCCTCTCCACTATGCAAAGGCAAAGGTGACATTCCTCTGCAGCCCCTGCGGCCTCTGTCTTCTCCTTCCCAGGCTGAAAATTCCCCTCAATGTTTCATTCCTCCTACCCTCCCTTAGCACCCAGGCTTCTCTGTTCCTTTAAGATCTCAAACCCTGTCTTCCACTTTTTATCACCAGTGCTTAGCAGAGTAGATGCTCAATAAATCATTATTTTAGGTAAGTAATTTTTGAATGAATGAAGCACTGGCAAAATTAAGCTAAAGTTGCATTGCACAAGGCCTTGGACACCGCAGAATTTGGGCCTCCAGGTGTGGGCAGCTCCTAAGAACATCCTTTCCAGAACAGTGGGACTAAGGGGGCCAACCCTACTGAAATTCATCCTGATGGATGTGGCAGGAGGTCTCTAGAGCAGGGGGAGGGGGCATCTCCTTCTATTCCCAGAGCTACACCTCTCAGGGGTCCCATGCCTAGGGCCCTTCCCCAGAACCCCCTTTCAGCCAAACCTACTTCCTCTACTCAAGAAACAAAAAGAAAATCTTTTGTTGTACGCAGAGGTGTACAATGAATAGGTGCCTTAGACTTTGTGTCCAGGGTCCTTTTTATTTTCCTCTTTTTGACAGTATTTACCAGCTATCTGGCAAATATGGATGAAGCCCTTTCTATGGACCAGGCCTGTGCTGGGCGTTGGGGATGCCGTCGTGAACAAGACAGGCGAGTGTCTCTGGCTTTGCAGGATTGAGGTCCAAAGCTGGCCCCAGGACTACATTTAGAATAAAATGAGACAGTGATTTCTTGGTCCCTACATACTGGATACTTTGAAGTGCATGGATATCCTTTCATAAGGTTTGTAAAGTCAGTGGGATAGTGTCTGCTGGACAATAGAATTTTTGGAGTTAGATGAAATCATTTTCAAATCTCAGTTCTGTTTCTCTTTGGGCAAGTTATTTAATCTTCAGCTCATTTGTGAAATGTAGATAATGCCACCACCTTGCAGGATCATCTGGAGGGCCCAGTGGCTACAAAACACTTAGCAGTGTCTGGCCCATGGGGACACCCTGAGAACGGCAGCTTTGTATCCCTGGTTAGCTGATGATTCTCCTGCCAGTTGGCATGACCTGTGTTCTAACACAATGGTTCCTAAACTTGACTTATCTTAAGAATCACCGTAGGATCTTTTTAATTTTATTTTTTGAGTCAGAGTCTCATTCTATCATCCAGGCTGGAGTGCAGTGGCACACTCACGGTCACAGCAGCCTGGACCTGCTGGGCTCAAGTGATCCTTCTGCCTCAGCCTTCCAAGTAGCTGGAACTATAGGCATGGGCCACCACGCCTGGCAAATTTTTTGATTTATTGTAGAGATGAGGTCTCGCCAAGTTGCCCAGGTTGGTCACGAACCTGTGGGCTCAGGCAATCCTCTCACCTCAGCCTCCCAAAGTGCTGGGATTATAGGCATGAGCCACTGCGCCCAATTGGGAGCTTTTTAAATACAAATTTTAAAGACCCAACCCAGTGCCAGGGATGAGCCTGGGAATTTGCATTTTTAGAGGTCTCCAGGTTTGCAATCTACAGTGTTAAGCAACTCCTCTCAAATCCAGCCCCACCACTTGTTTTCCAAAACTCCTGTGAGGGACAACAGAGGTACAGGTTTCTGGGGAACCCTAGACTGCACTCCTGCCCGCCCCCGGCTTCTCTCTTCTTGGGGGCCAAGCATCTCAGGCCCAGCTCTGCCTTCCCCAGGCTGCGGTGGGTCCCTTCTTAATACGGCGGCTGCTCATAAAGCTCCCGATGAAAGGCAAGTTGGACAGGAGAGGTCAAAGTTCACACAAGCCGCTCCGCCTTCTGTTTCATTTACAAGTGGCAGTCACCTCATTAAACCTGGTCTCCCTCCACCCCTACCCCACCCTCGCCCCCAGCCCACCCCGCACAGTCCTACACGGCCCCTCCTCCCTCTGCCCTGCCAGCAACACGGAGATAGGGTTGGAGAACAAGTGGTCCAGAGGCAGACGGGTGACCCCTTGGACATGCCCCTTGGGAGATACTCCTCATACTCGCCCAATGTCTGGCATAGAGAATGCATTCAACAAATGCTTGTTAAATTTGGTGTTTACAAATGCATAAAACTGGCATTTTGTTAAATTGCTGTAGCACAGCTTGTACTTGGAAGTCAGAGCTAATCCCTTCAGACAGAGACCTGGGGAGGAGGAAAGGCAGCAATTTGCTATGTGCTCTGAGCTGATTTGTACCTCTCTGATCCTCTGTCTCCTCCTCTATGAAGGAGGTTTACCAAGACGATTAAATGAAGGAACCTAGCTTATGACTGGAACATTGTAGTTATTCAGTAAATGTTCTTCCCTGAGCCACACAGAACATCACACAGAGTTAACTTTAGTTATGATGACAGCCTAGGCTGTTGGGCCACAGAAGAACCTGGGCTCCTGTGGAGGGTTGAGAGATGGTTAAACCCAGGCTTGAAGGAGGAGCGTAAGCCAGGCCAAGGGGTGTGGTGGTGCAGAAATGCCACAGTGACAGTGCTAGGCCTTGAGGGGGAAGGTGCCCGCCCGACTTGGGGCCAGGGAGAAAACTGGCCTGGTGACTCGCATGAGTGACAGCAAGTGAAGAGAGCCAGGTGAGGCCTCAGAGTGGACAGTTGGACGCTCACCAGATTTCCAGGACACAGGAAAGATTTCAGGAACAGTGAAGTGCTGAGGTGCTTTAAGTGGGTAGCCCATGACTGGATTTGTCCCCATCCAGTTTACAGGCTATCCAAGGGTCCCAACCTGAAAGTCTTAACTTAAGCTCATTCCTCAGGGCCCATGTACAGAAACACTCTTCTCCTCCCATATCTCAACTCACTCCCACAACAGGAACGTGCTACCCCCACCCTTGGGACCCAGCATAGGCCCAATGCCCATCTTTGAGTGGTGGAGGTTTCAGCATTTCTATGCAGGAGGGGCCTGGGCAGGCAACCCTTCCACAAGGCAGGTCTAGGGGACTGGTCATAAAACATTTGCAGAGCAGGCTCACTTTGTTTATTTGATGAGGGAACTGGTGGAGACCACCAAGGGGCTAAAGCCCACCCCACCCCCACAGAACCCCCAGCTGCAGATGCCAGAGAAGAGAGCACCCTTCCTGCCAGGGTTTCTGTGAAGGGTGCCCCTAGGCTGGAACAAGGTGACTGAGGTTTCTCACCTCCCCCACTGAGGCCTGGCCTGGTGGCTCCCACTACCCCCTCCTTGCCTCTGCCCATCCTCTTTGCCTCCCCCCACAGGTTTTGTGGGGGCTCAGGGATCACCTCTAGCAACACCCTGCATCATGGGGGCTGACACTGGGCCTCCCCTACAATGGGCTCTCCCTGGTGAAAGGGAGGTTGGAGAGAGGATGGGGCCGAAGCTGCCACCTAGAGGAGAGAAGGAAAGTTAGCACAGAGGAAAGCCAAGATGGCTGCCCAAAGTGACAGTGAGAGAAAATGAGGAGGTGGGAGAGGGGACAAGATTGCAATCTAAAGAGAAAAGAAAGGCACTAAATGGGTGAAACGAGCTGGGGCAACAGTAGGGTGAACACCCAGAAATGCTGAAAGAGAGAGAGAGAGACAGACAGACAGACACTATGGCCGAGGCAGTCAAAGAGATGAGGGGGCAGCCAGTCAGGTTTTGGAGCTGGGTCCTGTTAGAATTCCTCACCTCATTCGATGCTGGGGTCAATACTGAACAGTAAGCCTTTCCCTCCCATTTTCCCTGCTGGAACCCTAGGGCAGCTCCAAGCCTTCCTCATTCTCTCTGAGGCTCTGGCTTCGGTCAAAGACTCCTGGACAGACCAGCTGAGTCAATTGGTCTGAGAGTGGTCCACCCAGCACCTGCCTTGGGCCAGTTGGGGAGGCTGTTTGTGGGGTGCCAGGAACAAGGAGCCCCTGAAAAGCCCAAGAAGAACCCTAAGACCCACCAGCCAAAGAGATACTCCCAGGTTCTTTCCAGGCCGGCACAGGACACAACTGAGCTGAATGGGGACCTCAGACCCGAGAAGAGCAGAAGATAGGAACTCTCTAGGTGTTTTGATGTTGAGAGGTGGCTTGCCTGCTGCTTGGAGTCTGGGCCTTTAGTCACCAGCTGACAGCATTATCTGGAGGACTTAGGCCTCCGGTGTCCCCCAGCTCTGAAACCCCAGCAGCCTCTGCTCTGCTCCCCCTCCCCCTCCCTGGGCTTTTCCAACCTGTCTTCTCTCGTGCTCCCTTCAGCTACTGGTCAGAGTCCAAGCTCCCTAACCTGGCCTGCCAGGCCCTTGCTATCTCTCCAGCCACATCCCTTCCAGTCTTAAACTCTGTGCTATAGTAACATCAAACTACTTGCAGACACATCTATAAACCATATCACTCTTTCCTCTGGAATGCACTTCCCTTGGCTCCACCTGGAAAACTCTTACACACCCATTAAGGCCCCCTGCCCAACCAGGCTGCATCTGCACTTCTGTAGTGGTCTCCTGACACCCTGTTTAACTCTCCTATAATGCATCTGACCCTTGTCAGTCACTCCAGGACAGGACTGCAGCTTCATCTCAGCATGTACCACAGCACAGCACAGAGCCTGGGCCCATAGGTGCTGGGTGATGGGTGGTAAGATGCAGTCAGGATCATAAGCCATGCCTCGCCTGATTGGGTCTCCACCTCATTTTTATCTTTCCAACTAAATGACAGGCCATTTGGGTGCAGGAACTGTATCTAACAGCTCCTTTTGCCTTTCCCTAGTATCAGACAATGTTGGGCATGACAGATACTTATTGACAGGAAGAGGGGTTAGAGTCTTGCTGTGTCCCAAGGCACCCCAGGACCCTGAGCTCTGGGTGCCAGGGAAGATACTGTATCACATGTGGCTTCACCCTTTTCTAGGGACCACAAGCTCTAGAGAGAGATGTCCCCTCCCCATATACCCCAAACCCTGTCCTGGAGCCCATTCAGGTTAATTTCAGGACAGGCCAGAGGGAAGAGGCCCAAGTAGAGAGCTGTTGATGGGAAGATTCTCTTTGGAAAATAATCAGGCGATTGGAAGAGGCAGAGAGCAGTTTCAGACCCGACATTTTACTGGTGAGATAGTGCCTGCACATGGCTAACAAGTCATCACACTGGAGGAGAGAGGCTGTCTGCAGCTGTGGCAGCTATCACCGGGCCCACCGGGACTCTTTGGTTACATGGTCTAATGGTTCTGGAATGAGTTGGGCTGGGGTGCAGGGCCTAGAACCCTGGTTCCAGGACTTCCTCACCAGAAAGAAACTCGGCCCTAGTAAGGGTCCCACTTGACCAGGGCAGTCAGCCCCATGGGGCCCAGGAGGACTTAGGGGCTAGGCAAGGCCAGGCTCGAAGAGCTTTCTGTTTCTCTTTGGCTGAGGCCCAACTGGAGAGGACAGAGAGGGCAGACACCCAACCAATGCCAAGACATTTACTGTCATCTGCCTCATCTTGAAGCTCGGTCCCTTCCAGGAGCAAGTGCTGGGCGACAACACGCAGTGTGCAGTTGGGTGTGCACTAGGCCTGGAGTCGCACAAAGTCCAGGTCAGGGAAGCAGGGCAGGGACAGAGCCCCCACACAGAAGCAGCCCGTGGCCAGCACTGATAAGGTGCACACAAAGGTATCTGTGTTCCCTGCTGCCCCCTCCCTGCAGTGGGCCTTGGACGTGCTCTCTCTGTCCAGTCTTTCCCAGGCATCCTGAGCTGCCTGGCCTTTTCAATGATTACTGGGACAGGACACCAGCACTGACAGCTCTTGTCATGGCTCCCCAGGCCTCATTCATGCTGGGGGGGCGAGGGCAGCTTAATTCTCTGCCTCAGACACAGGGCTGCCTGCCAGACAGGGTGTGGGGCCACTGCCAACCCCCACCCCACCCTCCCCAGGAGGTGGGAGCCAGGAACAAAGCCCCTGGTGTCCCCTCTGCTCTCCTTCCTCCTCTGACCTCCCCTTCCCCTCTTTCTGCACCAAATAGCAGGCGCTGATGGCAGCTAAATTGCCCAGGGATGAGTGATGCTGGGTGCTTAGGAGGATGGGAAGAAAGGAGCTTTGGACATGACAACCTCAACCCTTCCCGGCCCTAGCCCCCAGCAGGGAAAAGAACTGATGTCAGATCTCCAGGGGCAGAGTGCCCCCTTAGCCCCAGTATTCTGGGCTTCTGGCCCCCAAACCAGGAACCAAAGAGCCCTGGCTTCATGCTAGCACCTTCAAACCATCCCATGCTCCCTAAGGAACCCAAGGCCCTTCAGGAGCTGTTGGCAATGCCATGGTCTTCCTGGCATTTTCCTGCTCCCAGGCTGGGGGCCTTGACTGGGGGGTGTTTGCCATGTCCTTTACTCCCTGAGTCCTTCAGCTCTGTCTGTGATGGACAGCCCAGTTTGGAGAGCACCTGCATTCCCCCAACTCTGGGCAATCTCCTCAGCTTGTCTAAGGGCTTCTCACATTGTCTTGGGGTTTCAACCACTTGGACATTGCAACCTGAAGTCAAGGCCACTGATATCCAGCTTGGGATGCTGGTCTCTGCACGCAGTGGGGAAGGGGAGGTCAGAGGAGGAAGGAGAGCAGAGGGGACACCAGGGGCTTTGTTCCTGGCTCCCACCTCCTGGGGAGGGTGGGGTGGGGGTTGGCAGTGGCCCCACACCCTGTCTGGCAGGC
>CAUYQG010076676.1:0-10454 GCA_963574415.1 Tarsius wallacei | reverse complement strand
CACTACCACGCCCGGCTAATTTTTGATTTATTGTAGAGATGAGGTCTCGCCAAGTTGCCCAGGCGGGTCTCGAACCCGCGGGCTCAGGCAATCCACTCACCTCAGCCTCCCAAGGCACGGGATTACAGGCTGAGTCACCTATTTGAATTTTAAAGAGTATCCTGATTTGGATGATAAGCTGTGTAAGTCACACTACTGTTGGATTGAAAGTAGAGAGTTTATTCTTCCATTTTTTTGTGATGAAACTTAAGACTCAGAGTTAATTATCTTTTGTACCACTTTGACCCAGTCAGTGCTTTTCCTGCTATAACCTTCTGCCCATGTTTGCATAAATCTTTTATTGGGGGATATCAGGGTACAATAATATATTCACTATAGAGTATAAAGAAGTAAAAGAATCTTTAACTCCATTTTAGATTTAGTAATTTGGATATGCACTTTAAAGATCGTGGCATCGCTGACTGTAGCACAGGCCTAATTAGCATACAGCATTGTGGAGTAAAGTTTTGTTGAAAGGTACATCTTGGCAGAGAGGAAGATTGTGCTTGTCTTTCATGGTAGTCCACATTTTTAAAATTTTACTTGAGTTTAAAAATGCAACCTACATTACACTTCTTTTAAGTGGAATTTATCAGAGAAAATGAACTATTTATCCTTAATATTGCTGCATGAGTTTATCATGATTATTTGTATAATGACATTATATAATCATAGAATGTCTGTGACCCAAGGGACATAGATACTTTAGAATTCATCTCATCAAGTCCTAAATTTTACAAGTGAGTGAATTATGTCAAAAAAATTACATGCTGATATCTGTAGTATTATGGTACTACGTATGCAATCTTTAAAATATGAGGTGATAAAGAGATATATTTCAACATTTAACAACGACTTTTTTCCCAAACTGGTTCTACAAAAGACTTTATGTAGAAAAAAATTCTTTGGTTAAATAGGTTTATAAGATATTTCATACACAAAACATATGAGTAGACCAAGAGACTTGTGAAATTCTGTAGTTAAACAACCTATTTTTCTTTACTTCACTGAGCATATACAGAAGCTATTTGTCTACATACTCTTATTTTGTTTATGTATGTTTATTAAGAATAGCAATTAGAAACTGCTAATCTATATAGTCACTAATCTTTCAAATATAAACCCCCTCTTTATTCTCATGCAACTTTAATGTAGGCTGATCAGGAAGTAAACAATAACTAAAACATTATTATGAAATTGGTAACAGTAGTGTTCTTGTTTATAGAGAAATAATTATATTTACATGTAGTTATTTTTAAATTTACAAAAATATTTCTTGAGATAATAGATATAATATAGAGAGATGATAGATACATACATACAAATGTACTCTTCTTCCTTTAGCTGACATGTTGTATAAGGAAATACATATAGAACAATCTTCATATTAAACATACATATGCAAAGCATTAGATTGTATAAAATAAACGATTTAAGAATGGAAAAACTAACTAAAGAAAGAAGTCAAAGACAGCAAAATGTGAATGATGCTTTTTGCTTAATTCAGCCTAGCTCATGGTGTTGAAGGAAAAAAAATCAAGATTATTTATTCCGTATGGTTTTTCCCGAATATTGGTTTAGAAGAATTCCAACATTCTATGTCTCACTTAAGAAGTTTTATAACGGGCAAGTGCTGAGTTACCCCAGTATCTAGAAAAATTTAGAATTGCTTTTGCGCATGTTGACCAGTGGAGTTCGTCCAAATGTGTCTGTACTTCAAAGGTTTATGTTTTCCTGCTTTTGCATAGGAAGAAGTGTGTGGTTAATTTTGAGGCATTTACTTGTGGGAAACTAAAAAAATAGCTTCTTCCAATTTCTAGAAAAATAAAAACACTAATACCTTTTTTAAATCAAGAATGTAATCAAGAATGTAAATGATGATAGAGGGTTCATTATCTCTTTCTCCAAAGATCAAACATTAGTTCTTGTCAATAAACTACGTTTTTTTTTCCTTTTTTCAAAATGGCATCATTTCCCCCTACAATTTTTCTCTAAAACTTTGTATAAGAATTGCCTTTTTATTACAAATCAACTCATGTCTGCTAAATGTCACAATGTTTCTAAGCATTTCTTAAATTAATTCAATAACCAAGTATGCTAATTTTATTTATTTCTAAAATTTTCCATCCATGCTAAATTAAATTGTATCTGTATCACAAAGTACTAGATGTCCTCAAGTTTTTCACACTGAAAAGTATAATATTATTAAAATTATTCTTATAAGATGTAAATAGTAAAATTGTTAAGAAATTTAACAACTAAATGTCTCCCTTTCTTTTTGATTTTCTCTTTTTTCTTCCTGTTCTTTCATCAGCAAAATGAGGTTGGGATTTTCTCTTCACTTCACTTCTACCCTTTAAAGCTTTCAAGTCACATCCTCTAAACTCAATGCTCCTTAATCTGGAATATAAATTTAGGTTAAGATAGTAAGATCTTTTTCTGTCTCTAAACTGAAGCTTTTGCTTAATAAGACTAGTTTCTTTTTACTTTTTGTTTTTTTAAATGTGGGGGACAGTTCAGGATTAGGTATACAAGTGATCATTGTACAGGTAAAGTTTGGGCCTCCCTTTGGTCCTCACTTTGTCTGGTTTGAGATCAGGTATCCTTATTGATGTTATGTCCCTTCCCTCACTTGCAGTTTCCAGCTACTGCCAATCCCTTTTGTATAGTGTTGTAGTAAATGTTCAGGGTCCAGTTATGAGTGAGAACATGTGGTACTCAGTTCACTGTTTCTGTGATAGATCACTAAATATGACAGATTCTAAATCCACCCAAGTTGCTGTGAAGTCCATAATTACATCTTTCTTTATGGCTGCATAATATTCCATTGTGTATATGTACCACATATTTTTTATTTAGTCCTCTTTCGATGGGCAGCATGGTTGGCTCCATGTTTTTGCTTTTGTGAATAATGCTGCAATAAATATGAGTGCACAGGTATCTTTTCTGTAGAGTGATGTAGGATCCCCTGGGTATATTCCCTGAAGGAGAATTTCTGGGTTGCATGGAAGGCCAATTTCTAGTTTTTTGGGGGAATCACCACACTGTTTTCCAGACATTGAACTAGTTTGTATTCCCACCAACAGTGTAGAAACGTTCCCTTTTTTCTGCATCCTCACCAGCATCTGTTGTTTTTTGTTTTATTAATGAAGGCCATCCTTACTAGATTTAGGTGGTATCTCAATGTGGTTTTGATTTGCATTTCTCTGATGATTAGAGAGGCTGAACATATTTTCATGTGTCTGTTGACTGTTCATATGTCTTCTTTTGAAAAGTGTCTATTCAATGTCTTCTGCCCCTTTTTAATGGGGCTGTTTGGTTTTTTTTCCTTTTGGCATGTTTGAGTTCCTTGTAGATCCTTGTCAGATACGCAGTTGGCAAATATTGTTTTCCCATTCTGTGAGTCGTCTCCCTGCTTTCTTGATGGTTTCTTTGCTTTGCAGAAGTTTTTCAGTTTGATGAGGTCCCACTTGTCTACCTTATCTCTTATGGCATGGGCTTTTGGAGTTTTGATCAGGAATTGGTTGCCTATTACAATTTCTGTGAGAGTGTCTCCTGTGTTTTCTAAGATTCTTAAAGTTTGAGATTTTACGTTTTGGTCTTTGATCCATTTAGAGTTGATTTTTTTGTATGATGATAGGTAGGGGTCCTGTTTCATTCTTCTGCATGTAGTCAGCCAGTTTTCACAGTACCATTTGCTGAATAGGTTCTCCTCTCCCCAATAGTTGTGGATGGAGAATTTGTCAAAGATGAGTTGGTTGAGAATTTGAGGTTTTGCTTCCAGAATCTCTATTCTGTTCCTTGGTGTATATGTCTGTTCTTGTACCAATACCAGGCTATTTTGATTATTGTAGCCTTGTAGCACAGTTTAAAGTCTGACAGTGTGATACCCCTTGCTTTGTTTATTTTGATAAAGATTGTTTGGCTATTCGTGGTTGTTTATGTTTCCATATGAATTTCTGAACTGCTATTTCCAGGACTGAGAATGATGTTGATAATTTAACGGCTATTGCATTGGATCTGTAGATTACCTTTGGTATAATGACCATCTTAAAAATGTTGATTCTTCCAACCCATGAGCATGGAATATTTTTCATATGTTTGTATCATCTTTGATCTCTTTGAGCAGTGTTTAAAGGTTTAGTTGAAATGATCTTTCTCCTCTCCGGTTAGGAAGATGCCGAGGTATTTCATTTTTGTGGCTATTGTGAATGGGATTGTGTTTTTTATTTGTTTCTTTGTGTGTTTGCTGTTGGTATATAAGAATGCAACTGTCTTTTGCACGATTATTTTGTACTCTGAGACTTTCCAAAGCCTTTTATCAGTGTAAGGATGTTTTTGACAGATTCTCTTGGATTTTCAAGGTATAGGATCATAATGTCAGCAAAGAGGGATAACTTGACTTTCTTTTTTCCTATTTGGATACCCCTGATTTCCTTCTCTTATCCGATCACTCTAGCTAAGACTAGTTTCAATAATAATTAAGCTAAAAATTTTTAAAGGGAAAAGAATGAAAAGTAACACAGTGAGGGAATAGTAGAAACTATAGCAGAATACTAAGAAAAGGGTTAGTGTATATGCAACCAACAGTTACCATGTGCAGATATTTTTCTAAGGGCTTTAAATATATCATTCACTCATCAAAATAGTCCCATGCTATTATCTCCATACTACCAATAAGAAAAATGTAACAAATAATTTAAGGCATTTACTCAAGGTCACATAGCTTGTACCTGAAGCTATGATCTGATACACTCAGTCTGATTCTAAGATGCAACTAAATCACTATAATCAAGACAAGGATGCTTAAAGTGTAGTGGATTCTCTGAGTGGCGTAGAATATATAACATGCATGGCTACTTGAGTTCTGAACATAAAATAGGTGATCTTGGAGGTCAGAACAAAGGCCTTCCTTGGTGAGAGTTGAACTGATATTACGTCCACTGAGAAGCAGAGCTAAATTCATCACTTTCCAGTGCTTGCTTGGTCACTAATTATCAGAGACAGAGATTCATTGAATTGCCATATAAGAAGACTCCTAGGTGCCAGTATAAGTATCCAAGATGTTTTTGTCAAAATTGTAGTTCTTCCTTAGGCAAAATGAAGAAGGAACCTGCATTAACAGAGTTCATGGCTGTCTAGACAAGAAAAATCTAACCACAAATTTTAAATCTATGTTTAAAGAAAAAAGATCCCACTTTTAACTTCAACCTTGAAACTAAAATTTTAATCTTTCATTAGACTAAATTGATAAAGGAATTAAGATTAGTTGAGTGCATGCAATATGAGGAACACCATTAGGTGTTTTGCATTCCATTACATCATTTAGTCTTCCCTTTAAAGTGATGTAATTATCTTAATTTTTAAGATGAGAAAACTGGGCTCAGAGAGATTGGGTAATTTACTAGAGATCATTTAAATAGCTATGCTGCAGTGTTGGCATTCAAAGACAACTATGCAGACATAAATGGCGTTGTCTTTCTATTCTGCCAATATCTCCTGTAAATCCAATATCTAAACTCAGGGAAATAAGCAAGAGAAAATAAAATCGCCTTTAAGAATAAAATGTTTCCTATTTTCTCAAGTTTCCTTCAAGCCAGAGAGTTCAAAAAACAAGGCTACAATATTTAGAACAAGCATTCTTTCTCTGATACTGCCTTAGGCTATGATTTAGACATCATATCTCCAGATTTTTCAGGAACTATACATTCTTCATTATTTCTTCCCGCTTATGTTTGTTTTATCTGACTTGCCTGTTTTTTTTTTAAATCAAACTTAGTGTGTTCGTGTCTCTCACATTAAAACAAGACAAAATAAATGAAAAAAGTCCCTTCATTTCATATCTGTCACTTATCTCCAGCTATCTCTTTTTTACATAGTCTTTTATGCCCATGCTCTCAAAAATGTCTTCATTGAATTAATTTCTTCATACTTTTCATACAACCAACTTCATACGTTATTCACTCCACAACCAACATCAACATGGCATCTGTTCCATAAAAGCAGATCTTGGTAAAGTCGCCAATGTCTTCTCTAGTGTTAAACACCAGAGATATTCACTTCAGTCTTACTCAAAAGCTCTCAGTAGCTTCTTATATGCTTGCTGATACCCTTCTTGAAAATTTTCATTTCTTGATTTCTTTGAAGACATACTCCTGATTATATGTTATCTCACTGGTTACTGTTCTCTCATTCCACATGGCTCTTGTCCCACTTACCAAAAGTTAATTGTGGGATTTCTTCAGGTCTTAGTACTAGGCCCATGTCTTAATTAACACCATCCGCTAAAAATTTATATTTCAACCCAAGGAATTTATTTAAGTGTGAAGCTTTCATATCCAAGTGTCTTTTGATACATTTTCCTGGAAAATCTCAAAGGTAATACAAATTCAACATGTCCAAGTATGAAGTCATATTCTCTCTATTCATAGATTCTTCAGTCATTCTTCTGTGTCTTTTACCTGATAATGTAATACAGTAAGTTCCCTACATACAGATGAGTTCCATTCTGAGAGTACATTTTCAAGTTCAATTTGTTTGTAAGTTCAACTAAGTTAGCCTAGGTACCCAACTAACACATTCAGCTATATAGTACTGCACTCTAATAGGTTTGCAATACTTTTCACACAAATAATACATATAAAACACGAAAAATAAATAAATCATTTTGATCTTATAATACAGTGCCTTGAAAAGTACAGTGAGCTAACTTACATGATTGGACATGTAAATGCACATTTGCATCTGAGAATTTATAACTTGAAGATTCATATGTAAGAGACTTACTGTAGTGCCCCTGATCCTATTGTCGAGCAAAACAACTAAAGAATCATTCCTGCCAATTCTTCTTTACTTTTAATATCCAGCCTATTACCACATCTTGTTCGTTTAACTTCCTAAATACCTTTACACATAAAAAAACTAATCTCTACCTTAAATGGCCCACTAGTGCTCTATTTTTGCTCAGTATCTCCAAGAAATCTTCATGTGACAATAACTTTAAATTCTCCCTGCAGTA
Source organism: Tarsius wallacei (assembly GCA_963574415.1). Classification (NCBI taxonomy): domain Eukaryota; kingdom Metazoa; phylum Chordata; class Mammalia; order Primates; family Tarsiidae; genus Tarsius; species Tarsius wallacei. The sequence continues at coordinate 3,397 of CAUYQG010076676.1, read as the reverse complement.
CCATATTCCATGACTGGAAAAAAATCATTTTGCTTTCTGTCTCTGGTTCTGCCTCCCAAACATACTTTCTTACGTTTCAAAATTTTAAAAATAGTAGACTCACAAAAACCAACCTAACAAACAGACATATTTTCAGAATTGGTGCATTGTACTTTTACAATCTGGGTTTGGACTCAGAGAACTTCAAACATAGGTATAATAGTTTCCCCAATATATCTGTTTAGGGTAGAATATTTAAGGTGTGATTAAAATGAAAAACGCATCTGTGCCTAGTCTTTTTATATACTTTCTTACTCAAAAATATAAAGATAATTCTTGGGATACAGGAACATTTTGTGACTGGCCTATTTTTTTGTATGACTGCATCGACCTCATCTAGAAATCACTCATGCCCCATCCCAAGGCATCCATTCACTCAGCTGCTGAAGTGAATTCAAGTTTGTTACTACCCAGCTACCTGCTCCCATGTCCTGATTATCTTGGGCTTGTTACAGGCAAGAGCTAAAATAATTGACTGCAGTAAGATACCTCAAAATATCACTGCAGTCCTCAAACTACTGCTTTTCACAAGTTGAGACTAAATATTCTGCAATACCCAGAATTTTTTCTTGGAGAAGTCAACTTCTGTGCTAGGTAAGAAAGGCAGATAAAGTAGAATAGTTCACAGAAGTTTCTTCATTTCATTTCCTATTTTTTATTCTCACCAAGTCAGGGAACTCTCTTGGCACGTTGAAACACTTGGCAAGATGTCATTTGCCAATGCTTTGCTGCATCTTTTTTTATTTTAATAGACTTTATTTTTTAGAGAAATTTTAGGCTTATTGAAAAATCAAGCGAAAGTTACAAAGAGATTCCATATATCTTCTACTCCCACATAGGCACACCTTCCTCCATTATGAATATCCCGTGTCGGAGTAGTATATTAATTATAATTCAATTGATGAACCTACATTGACACATCATTATCACCCAAAGTCTATAGTTTACATTAGGGTCCATTCTTGGTGTTGTATATTCTGTAGGTATTGAAAATGTATAATGACACGTATCCACCATTACAGAACCTATGCACAGTATTTTTACTACTCTAAAATTCCTCTGGCTTCATCTATTTATTACTCCTCCTCCCAACTCCTGGAAACCATTGATTTTTTTCCTCTCTCCATGGTTTTTCCTTTTCCAGAATGTCGTATATTTGGAATTATATAGTACATAGTCTTTTTAGATTGGCATCTTTCACTTAAAATTATTCATTTAAGATTCCTCCATATATTTTCATAGAAGTGATTTTTCTTTCTCTTTTCCCTCTCTTTCATGTGTTTTAGAGAGCTCCCTAATCATTAACTAAGTCACGTTCAGTTAATCTCTCATATTAATTATCTTCTTGTTATCTTTCCTGTGAGGCATCTTTTTAAATTCTCTTTCCCTGTTATTCGTCACAATAACTGAGATGCTTATATCTCCTACCTTTGCATAGTCCCGTTTTTACATACTTTACCAAGATTTAGTAGCCAACCATTGTAAATATGCTATATTTTCTGTGGCAGATTTTGCTATATCAAGAATAGGGATATATATAATTTATACATATTCATGATTAATATATATGCATAAATATAAGTATAAATAAATGATATAAACATATATAATTTAATGTGAAAAAGTCATTTATTTGGTCAAAAAAACATTTATTGATCCCCCTTATATTAAAGTAAACTCCAAACTCGAGTGTGACATCTAAAAACATCCTTAATCTGATCTCAGCCAAGTTGAAAGCACAGAAGTGGAGTGAAGACCATTTCATGACTGTAACTAAAAATGTGGTAGAAGAGATCAAGAAGGAGACACTGACATTGCAAACAGATTGTGACAAAGTGACAATTCTTGTGAAAGGAAAGGAGGAAAGACCTAATTACAGTGATCCTAAGAAAGTAGGCACTGCCTTCCTAATGACATTGTTTTCTTTAAGCAAACAAAATGCAAATTACCAATTCTTTCATCAAGTTTTGTTTTGTTTTGTTTTTAACATAAGCAAAGTTGCTCCATGTCCCAATTGAAACCCGACATAAATGAATTTGGATTTTCTAATAAAATGTTAGAGTATCACTTTTTGGCAGAATAGCAGCTTTTAAATTTTTCAGAGAAACTGATCTAATGCCAGAAAGAAGCAAATGTGTGTCCCTGAAAAATGTATTTTCTTTGTCTTAAAAAGGAAGACAATTAACTCAATAATGTACCATTGTAAATGTTTTTAAATAAATATTTCTGTAAAATCATTGACATACATGACATTTTATCCTGTGGTTTTTTTCCCCCCATAGCACAATGTAAAAGCATTTGTATAAAGCATTTTTTGTTATTCTTCTCCTTGGTGTAATCTTACTTGTATCACAGTTTTAAAAATTGAACATAATACATTTAACATCTAGTCTTAGCTCTTTTTCCTCTTGATGGACAGGTCAATTCAGAGGTTTGTGATTGCCTGGGGCAAATGTACAAGAAATACATACAAATCCCTTCTTTTGTCTAATTAGAGATATATTTGTGTGACAAAGTGCAAGAGAAATAATTCTGTGTTCCTGACCTCATTCTCATGCTGAATAATTGGAGGTAATTCTCACTGATACTTAAGTTTTTATTTAATCTTTACAACTAAATCAAATTACTGTCATATTTCAAATCTTTTCTGCTGTTTACAAAAGTAAAGAGTTTAGCAGTCATTCAGAGAAAAGAAAATGTAGACAGCTGACCTAGATAATATGGATGTTTCTTTATTCCACCAAAATTAACTGAGTCTCCTGTTCAGCCTGCAATTCATTTTGACTGCACAGGTCAGACTCTTGACTCTATTACCTGAGTCCCAGTGTATAAAAGGTACTTTGTTTTGGTTAAACAAATGCACTTACAGCAGGTTCCAGTGCAGAGTTCACTTTCACCTTCAATAAGCAAAATATTTCACCATCACTGTTAACAGTGCCATTCAGTATATTTATCAACTATCCTCCAATATGTCCTGGCAGCAATTCAGACCATTTCAATTTGCAAAGACATGATGGCCCACTTAAGGCCCACCAAATCACTCTTTACTGTAATAATCACATCTAGCCTTGGCACTCAGTCCCAGATTATTCTCCCCAAATGAACAAATAAAACGATTGGGGGAAAATGCTTCTTAGCAACAGCTTAAACTTAAATGGTGACAACATCTGGTTCAGCAGGTGTTCTTCATATGACATAACACCTGTGTTCTTTTTTTTTTTTTTTTTTTGAGTTGGAGTCTCACTGTCCCCCAGACCGGAGAGCAGTGGCCGCTCCCCGCCACCGCAGCGTCGACCTGCTGGGCTCCGGTGATCCGTCCGCCTCAGCCATCCAAATAGCTGGAACAACAGGCGCGTGC